>CM073128.1:15485297-15717797 GCA_037039145.1 Fundulus diaphanus | reverse complement strand
ACTGTTTCCGTTGCGCTCTTTTTTTTCAAAATGCTTTTAGTTTCACACTAGATGTAATTGGAAGCACAACTTCCAAAAGGTTCCCCTTTTGTCCCATATAATTATTTTTCCAAAGGTTTTGGAGGTTATTAAAATGTTTTTGGGAAGTTTGGGAAGAGCCTTTTTGAGTTTTTATTTTTATTTATTTATTTATTTTGGTCAGCAGAAGTTTTGTCTATGGACCTCTTTTGAAGATACAATTGTTACCCATTGTTTATCTAATATTGAATTGCAAACAATGATCAGACCCTGTATGTGTTATCAAGGTGCTCTTGGTGTAAATTTTGTTTGTCCAGCACTGATCCATTTTGTTTTGTTGGACTTAACAAATCCCTTCCCAGATAGCCTCCACAGTACAGCACACAGTACAGAATGAAATTTTGAAATATAAATTCCCACTCCTGCGTTTCAGTTTTCAGTATCTGTCAAAATACAAGCCAGAGTATCTGGGACAAATCATAGTTGATCTGAAGACAACCTCAAACGTCAGCGGTCAACACCACAAATGCAACTATCAGTTACGGCTAGTCCCAGGCCAAGACACTGTCCAGTTCACTACAAGTTCCCACACAGCAAGTAGATTTCTGGCACTGACTCAAATCCTCCTCACATCTGTCACTTCTCAGTGTGTTGAACAGCTAACAGGGTGAAATGCAAAATGTCTGTGCTCCTTCAAAAATGGATGAGTCTGCTGACTCTGTCAACAATATCCATGCACAGTGTATTATTGTAGTTTTTGACTATGCAGTTGCAGGGATCTGATATTAAAATTCTGTTGTTTTAAGGGTAATTATTACCAGAGATAAGACTGAATGTTGGTGTATATTTGCGTATGCATGTGCTTTTTATTGCTATCTATATTTCGAAGCTGAAACTATTGTCTTCTGTGTTGTTGGTACAGTCCACAAGTGTTTATTCTCGCCACAGTTCAAAAGATTTCCGTTTGCCCAAGTTAAACATTTTAGGCACTAACTTGGTGGTTTCCAAAGGAGACTGGTCATAACGTGACGTGCTGGCAGTCTCTCGTACTTCCTGTCTCTTTTGCTCTGTCTCTCTTTAGCAATCAGTCTGGTGTTTCCTCTTTTTTTTTGACAAAAGGCTGTGGCCTCACATTGCATGATTTTGAAGCAAATAACTTCCTTTTTTGGGATAAATGATAGTTAGGTTTTCTTGCTGTAAAGAACAGTCCTTTCGTTTGAATTCTCTGGAGATGAGACTAAATTCTCATCTCACGAGCTGCTTAAGTATGCTGCACGAGATGGTTGCGAATTTGCCTATCACGGTCTCGTTTGCCGTCATTTGCATCTGCGCTGCTGGTCTAAAAATAATTCAAACACTGTATGCTTTCAGCCTGAGAGAGTGATGTTTGTTTGGTTAGTCCAGCAAGGAGGAGAGACTAAATATACAGGAGCAGGAGAGAAAGGAGAAGAAACAGCAAGATACAATAGGGAGTAAGGCATCGGGAGGAGGGAGGCATTCATGCACTGTATGTGTTGTTTCTAACTGTGAAGTAGGAGGAGAAGCGCACCAGGCGGGAGGAGGAGGAAGGGGTGCTTCCTCTTTAGTCTGAGTAGAGCTGCTGAGGTATCCCAGCAGCCCCAGCCTGTGGCGACAGGAAACCTTCTTATAAAAAGCTGCATCGCAGGGGGAACCCTCCTAAGTGCCTCTGAGACACAGCATGACCAGGACCAAGAGCCTGAGAGTGTGGACCTAACAAAACAATGCCAAGCATAAAAGCCCAACCACCCAGCACGCATCACTTCATCATGGACCGAGATGACAGGAACAGAAACAACACCATGTGAGTACTTACATTTTAAACTGGAGTGTGCTGTTGATGTGCTGACTTGGTACTTACCATTTTAGATATTATTAACCACAGGATTTATCTGACATATTTCGATTTCTTGTACCTCTCGTGAAAAACTTGTTAAAGTCAGAAAATATTGAATTAAAAGAACATAAGGAATGTGCATAAAATTTATTTTTCATGAAATAAAACTTGTGAATCCATTTTGAATGTTAAGCTCTTTGTTTTCTAGTTACCGGTACTGACATGAACAGCACGCCTTCACACACTCAGTAAAGAGTAATTTAAGAACAGTATATCACTCAAGGATGAACTCATATATTTCCTATTTCCACACAGTGGAAAGAACTTTATGTGCAGGCTCCAGTGCATGTTCTCACAGCCGCATCAATGCTCAGAGAGGTAAGGGATCTTATGTACTGTTTTGCATACATTTCAGTTTTAAAATAGCCAGCCTGCTCCAATCATTTCCATCTATGGCATCACGAAAGGATTCAAATGATCTAGAGACACCATGTTTGCTTTGGCACGGTACATGCTAGTGCCAGCTAATCCCAGGGTTCAACATTTTTATATGAACTTGATAAGCACATCTGCAAGGGCCTTCCTGGCTTGAATGCCTCAGTGCCCTCGTTGTCCTTGTAGATTTATTTTACTCAAATTTGATTCTGGTTCAGTAATCCTACTTGTGTTCTCTCCTAGCAGGCTAAGTTTAGAAGATACCCAACAATGGTCACAGTCCTTGGAAAGGCTTCTTGATTCTAAATGTAAGTTGCTTTTCTCTTGGGAATTAGAATGTTGCTAAAACAGTAACTTCAGTTTGAGAAAAGGAAAGTTTGAAAGGAATAACTGATTCAGAGAAAAAGCTTTAAAATGAACGCTATTTGTGTCTCAAGCCTGGTGTTGTTTGTTCCTCCCTCAGATGGACTGGCTACCTTTCGTAACTTCCTAAAATCCGAATATAGTGATGAGAATATTGAATTTTGGCTCACTTGTGAGGACTACAAGAAGACAAAGTCTTCATTTCGAATGTCCTCAAGAGCTAAGAAGATTTATGAGCAGTTCATCAAAGCAGAATCACCTAAAGAGGTAAATCTTTGGGAGAAGTCGTTGCATTCATACACACACACACACACACACACACAGTTTCTGTTTTATATTTTAAGCTCTGTGTGTTAGTGAAAAAAAACGGCAGCTCAAATGTTGATTCTCACATCTCTCGCTCTTGGCTCAAATCCCCCTCATACCTATCTATGTGCCTCATTTTAGATCAACATTGACTATCACACTCGAGAGCAGATCAAAAGGAACGTCAAGACTCCCACCATGAACTGCTTTGACGAAGCTCAGAAGATAGTTTACGGGCTGATGGAAAGAGACTCGTACCCGCGGTTCCTCCGCTCGGACGTTTATAGAACACTCCTGGAAAGCCTCGCTGCTGACGCCACGAAGGGATGAAAGCGCGGTCAGGAGGAGAGAGGAAGGAGAATAAAACCGGTAACTGGAATGTTTGAGGCTCCTTCAAGAGGGGGAACTGAGAACAGAAGCAAGGAGGATCGACCAGTGTGGTACTAGGACACAAACAGGCCCGCGCACCTCGGCGATCCCACTCCCGTTCTACACTAATAGAGGAGAGGGTCCCCACATTTAGCACCGCACACCTGAGGACTTTTTTTTCCCACAATCATGACTCTGTAGAAATGTCACAGTTTAAAGATTGTGCAGGACAACTGAACACCTCTGACAGTGAATGAATTGGCAAGGTGCTGGACTTCTGCTGTGACAGTAGAGCTGCGAAAGCAAAGCCTTCAATAGGTACCCTCTGACCTTTGCTTGGAGAGGTGTTTCCTGTGCAGATTCAATATATAGGATACAAAAATCACAACTTATTAACTCCCACTTTCTCCCTCATGGTTGAGAGAGAGAAAGAAATATAGACCGAAGGTGAAATTAAGAGAGCTAGACTATTTAGACGGCACTTAAAGAGCATTTACTTAGAATGAGCAGTTGCCAAAGAGCTGGTCAGTAATCAGATAATAGCGCTAAGAAAGACAAAAAATCAAATGCAGGCGGAGAATTCAATAATGATCTGTCTTTTCTTAGTATTAACTCTTTTAAAACATAATTTTTTCTTTAATCTCATTTGGATTAAAATGCATGTATGTTGTTTTTTTTACAAAGCCGGCCCGTGGAATTTTGTCCTCATTGTTTAGCTTCTTTGCGGTTGATTATTTTCAGACCATATTTTGCAAGTACTTTCTTAAATTTAAAATGGAAGTTAAATTAATATACATTAAGAAAAGAAAATCACCCACATTTTTTAAAAAAATTGTGGAATCTTGACAAATGTTGCACTATTGGACCCAAGAACGTCCCATTTTGAGACTGCTTACGCAAATTTAATTTGTCACCTGGTCGATTGCATGTCAAATCTTAAATCGACGTCTTGCAGCACAGAAACATAATGAGTTTTGTGTTTGATATTGATAGAATTAGGACATGTTACACTGCATGAGAATGTGGTAAAACTCCTTACAGATGTTGAGAATTGGCCTTATTACTTATTGCCACAGTACACAGGGTGAATGTATGCTTATTAGGAATTTTAACAGTTAAATTAACTTAACATTTGCACATTGTATTATTTATTGCATACTGTCACAATTTGAGTGAACATGTTTGTTTTAGTGTTGAAGTGCTCCATCAACTGCTAGTGGGTTTAAAATATTTTTAATTACTTGAATCACTGTAAATCAAAGTGGACCCTATTACTTTCCTCTATCAAATTAGTTTAATCTCTTCTTGCTGCCCTTATTCCAGTCCTGAAGCTAGTTAAAAAAAGGCAACACACTTGGAAAAAAGACGGTCTTGAAAGAATGCTTTCCAAGCTGAAGTGATGTTCGCACATGATGGTGAGTGGTGTTGCTTTACGCAATGATATACCAAGGAAGCAAGAAAAGATAGTCAGCAGTCTTTTGCACATGTGGTAAATATATACTCATTAGCGTCTATTTTAAATATTTTACACTTTATTTACCTTTAAAATTAGCATAGATGTGAGAGTTTAGATTCTGATGAATCCAAAAGGGGCTGTTTGTTCCTCTTCTCACTTTGTATTTTTTAATGTCACTGAAAAGCATTTTTTGACACACAAGTGACATGTGCGTTTGACAAACCGGAAGCCCTGGACTTCCAGTTTCTTGAGAAATCAGGCGTTGAGAGAAATGAGATTTTCTCAGTTTTACTTTGTGCTGTCTTTTTTTTTCTGCATGCACAAATGTCTTAACGCTGCAAAGATCAGACCCTAGTCAAAAAAGAGTAGCAATTTCAGCAAACCTTGTCATAAAACGTGTAGTAGAAATTACAGTTTCTGCTTCGGTAAGTATAGTAGTGCCTTGAAAAAGTATTCATACCCCTTGAAATCTTTTACATGATTTGTTTTAAGTTACCACCACAGATTTTCATTTAATTTATAATGTAGTGCATAATTGTAAATTGCAGAAGAAAATGATAAATGTTTTTTCACTATGTTTGTAAAAACAAAAACGTGAAAACTGGGTCATGTTTTTTTTTTTTATCCAGTCCCTTTTACATACACCCCTAAATAAAACCCAGTGTGATGCCTTCAGAAGTCTAACCAATAAATAGTATCCACCTGTGTGTAATAAAGCATGAATCCAGCTGTTCTGTGATGGCCTCATAGGTTTGTTAGAGAGCATTAATGAGCAAACATCATGAAGACCAAAGAACATGGTAGAGAGGTCTGTTATGAAGCACTTGTAGGCTACAAAACAATATTTCAAAGGTTTAAACATTTCAGAGCTCAACAAACATGTGAAAGAGCATGTTCTGGTCAGTTTCAATTATTTGGCCTGCAAGAATAATGCATCACTTCACATTTATGCACAATGTTGTGATGGTGTATCACATAAAATAAAATACATTGTTGTAAAGTGAGATGATGTAAAAAAAAAAGTTTAAAGGGTGTGAATAGTTTTGTAAGGCATGGTTTTCCAAACTTCTAAAGTTCCTATTAAGATATCATCGCCTCTACTAGCTGGTAATAGGCCCAGATGAGACGGAATCACACCAGAGAAAGTTAAAGTGAAGGCAGTGCGAGCATTGCTTCAGGACAAATTTTCTGTACATTTTAATTCCCTTTATAACCCACAGCATGCGAATCGAGACACTGTAAAGCTATTTTCTTTTTAAAAAGTGATTGCTGTTAAAGAAATGTAATATTGGAGATTTGGAAAATGTGATAAGACAATAGCCACCTAATGTTTTAACTTAAAACTTATGAAAGATAAATTGCAGGAGGTAATCATCCTGGTGCAGTCGACACTATCAACGACTTTGCAGCAGATGATTTACAGTGGTATGGGTTGTGAGTGATTAAACTGCTCCCCATTGACACTGTCTCGTCTCTCTTGTGAGCTTATTTCATAAATAGACAAATTGCTTTCATGTTAACTGACTTCATCCAGGTTTGTCATCACAAAAGGGGTGATACTTCCCATATGAGATCAAACTCCAAAGGTCATAGTGCAATAAATAATGTACACTCACTCTACTTTAATAACTGAAAGCTCTAAACTCTCCACTCTGTGTCACTTGTGGAGGTGTTGCCAAGATAAAGCTTCTGGCTCTAAAATTCTGTAATCTTCTTTAGTATCTCTGACTGGTAATTCAAGTTTAAAGTAAATGTCTAAAAGATGGGAGATGCACATTTCCCTCTTCAATGCTCTCATTGTGCCTACCACCATGCACACTAACACAGGGTTGGATTTTTGTAATTTTGGTCACAAAGTTCTCTACGTGATCGCATTTGTCCACAGCAACACAAAAATGAACACACCTACTTAAAATCAGATTTTGCCAGTAAGAGAGGGTGAAATGTAAGTGCTAATGTTGAAGCTTGCGGTATAATTTTAAAACTTTTTTCATTTTTGACTAAATATATCTGGAACACCTGTGTTTCTGGTCTGTGGCTTTGGTAGATTTTTCCATCCAGGATTCAAGACAATTGTAAATGGAAAATGCAAATTGGTGTACTTTCCCCTCACAACCAGGATGCAAATATTAGGTATGAAGTATTTCAAAAAGATACAGACAGAAAACAAAGTGCTGACAACGGGATAGATGGAAAATATGGAAAATATTACATGCAGATATATATTCCACACGGCCATGTTTTTTTGCACCTCTGTTCTCATTCATTCAAATGGGCATTAGTTATTACTTTTCTTTTATTACAATGCTGAAGCCTCATTGATGTGTTATTTGAATGATTTGTTGTGTACCCTGCAAATATGTCTAACTTTTTTATTTTTGTGCACTTTTTTTAAATAAGTAGAAAAAGTAATCATTATTCCTATGGAACAGCTGCATTTCCATCAGTTACTCAGTTCACAAAGATAAACGCATTATATATATATGTATATTGTATATATATATATATATATATATATATATATATATATATATATATATATATATATATATATATATATATATATATATATATATATATATATATATATATATATATATATATAAATTACACACAGACTCTGTGCTTTAAGTGAGCTGGTACGGAGCGGTACTTGTAGATTTTACCCCTCAGCGTACCGGGACTTTTTACTACTGTACAGCCCTCCTCCAATCTCTCCACAGTGCATTCAAGGGAATGTAGGCCCTTTGCATGAGAGAGGAAGAGCGGAGATCACGGCTGTGATGTTTACCTGGCTACAAGAGGGCTCAAAGAGGACCTGAATTGGAGCAGAGGTGAATGATAACTCTGAACAGTCCTTCACTGCACAAGAAAATGGAGGTCGGACTCAGCTGGCATTAGCACATCCAACAGGGATACCTGCTGCTGCATGTTTTTCATTTGTTTAAATAAGCTTACTGTTTCTTTAGTGAAAAACTGCATGTGAAAGATGCTTTGCTACTTTTTTTGTGTACAACAGTAAAAAAAAAAAAAGAACACACACACACAAGGGGGAGTACCGGCACTTATTTTTTTCCACTTATTTCTGTCAATTATGATGATGTTATGCTTAGAGTGGATTAAAACACAACATTTAAAAATGCAATATTGCATCAGACTAATTAAAAACATTTGTTATTTTCAAATGTAATTCTAATCTGAAAAACAAGCCTCATCGGAACGCTTATTCTATATATGTATAATGACTGTAAACAAGTGCTAGTTAGTCTTTTACCCACAGAAAGATCAGAGAGAACGTTGTGAATAAGTTAATTTATTGTGCACTTACAAATTATGTGCAACTAGTGTTGGTCCAATATAGAAAATGCATTGAAGTTTGCAGTTGCAACCTCATGAAAGGCACCGTTTGAAGGGTATGAATGCTTTTTCAAATAATCAAAAGTCATCTTGCATTTTGCAGGAACATGAGTTTCACAAAAAGCCTTATTGTTAACGGACATGCAATCTGCCCTATCTTCAATCTACCACAGAGTGCAAACGCTAAGTAACGCTCATGCAAAAATTGGTGACTGTTCTAAGGGGTACCAGCCAGTGTTGACATGACTCATTATGAAATTGTTTGCTTGTGGTTAAACTTCTTTTAAAAAAATGGTCTCCTTCTGACTGAATGTCAGCTCAGCTCTGTGATGAGTGCTTCTGTTTCTTCATATGTAGGTTTTTCAGAGAGCTTTCACTGACTGCTGATAACGACTCCATAGATCCCCCAAATGATAAAAATCCAAACTATCCATTTAAAGGTTATTACTTCTTAATACGAAAACAAGAAGAGACACAATGTTTTTTTAGGTCACAGCAATTTAACAAGTAGGATGTACTTGTTTTCAGTTGTTAAGGTAGAATGAAGAAGGAAGCTTGACTCACTGGTCAAAACTTTGTGTCGTCACAAACCAAGATTGCTCCACTGATCCACGTGTCGTTAAAGAAAAATGTCTTTTTCTTTGGTTATTGGACATATTAGCCTGTTAAAAACAGCATGGTACACAAAGTATGTGCCACTAGTTTTCTGTCAGAGAGGCAGTGAGAGAACTGACCAATCAGCCACAGAATCCTCTATCATGTGACCAAAAATAGGAACAGATCCTGTCAGACAGGACATTAGAGAACTTGAAAGGGAGTGTTTTCAGATGTGTTTTGATGTCTGTTGATATTCCTGTCCCACAAAACACAGGGACTTCAATCAATCTACTCATGCTGAGCATCACATGTTTGACCTTTTTTAAGACTCACAACCTATTTTTGTCCTTTGCAAAGGTGTGCGTATTGAAGTGAAACCAAGTGAAGAGTAGGATCAAATACCTCGGAGCTGCTTTTGGGTCTCTTACTTCCCCCTGTTAATGAAGACTGAGATTGTGTGGTTTAAAAAAAAAAAAAAAAATATATATATATATATATATATATATATATATATATATATATATATATATATATATATATATATATATATATATATCGTTGTTTTGAAAATCTCTCATCACTTGAATAAATAACGCAATAATTTTATACTAATAAATAAAATTAGCAGATGTTGCATATTACAGCAGCATGTAGCCCTTCATGAAGCAAAACACTGCATTCGGAGTCTGAAACATTTTTCAATCTTCTAAATTACGCCTAGTTATGAATTAGCTTAAAGTATTCTGAATTTCAGAATCAGCAAAGTAAAACTATCATTTAGGAACATGTTTTGACACACATTCAAACAAAAATGTTTTAGACATAAAATCTAATGAGGTAATAACCTCCTCATACTCTGGAGATGTTGTGATACCTCTTGCTGTCTATAAGACATTCTTTTCAAACTACCTATGCTTTGAAAAAATATGTTTGACGGACTCTGGGTATCAGAATCAGAATCAAGTTTATTGCCAAGTAGGTTTGCACTTACAAGGAATTTGAATTGGTGTTGATGGTGAAGACAAAAACTAAAATAAAATAAGATAAAATGGATATATATATATACAGAAGCTATATACACTCAGTAAACTGTGCGTTAATGTAACGCAGAAGCTTGTAAGTCCTGAACGGGGGAGAGAGGCAGTGTCCAGTTTCACGGGCGGCTCTTGGCCTTGTTCATAAGGCCGGTAGCAGATGGGAAAAAACTGTTCTTGTGGCGTGAGGTTTTGGACCTGATGGACCGCAGCCTCCTGCCAGAGGGAAGTGACTGAAATAGTCTGTGACTGGAGTGCGAGGGGTCAGCTATAATCTTCCCTGCACGCCTCAGAGTCCTGGAGGCGTACAGGTCCTGGAGAGATGGCAGATTGTAGCCAATCACCTTCTCTGCAGACCGGATGACACGCTGCAGTCTGCCCTTGTCCTTAGCGGTGGCACCAGCGTACCAGATGGTGATGGAGGAGGTGAGGATGGACTCGATGATGGAGGAGTAGAACTGCACCATCGTTGAATGTACTTCCTGCAGCAGGTTGAATTTCTTCAGCTGCCGCAGGAAGTACATCCTCTGCTGGGCTTTCTTGGTGAGGGAGTTGATGTTCAGCTCCCACTTTAGGTCCTGGGAGATGATAGTTCCCAGGAAGCGGAAAGACTCCACAGTGTCAATGGCGGAGTCACAGAGGGTGATGGGGGTAGCTGGGGCTGAGTTCTTCCTGAAGTCCACAACCATCTCCACTGTTTTCACAGCATTGAGCTCCAGGTTGTTCTCCCTGCACCAGGTCACCAGATGGTCAGCCTCCCACCTGTAGGCGGACTCGTCACCATCAGAGATAAGTCCGATGAGAGTGGTGTCGTCCGCGAACTTCAGGAGCTTGACAGCCTGATGACTGGAGGGGCAGCTGTTGGTGTACATGGAGAAGAGCAGAGGAGAAAGGACACAGCCCTGGGGGGAACCAGTGCTGATGAGCTGTGAGTCACAGTCATGTTTACCCAGCTTCACGTGCTGCTTCCTGTCAGACAGGAAGTCTGTAATCCACCTGCAGGTGGAGTCGGGCACGTTCAGCTGGGAGAGCTTCTCCTGAAGCAGAGCTGGGATGATTGTGTTGAAGGCAGAGCTGAAATCCACAAACAGGATCCTGCCGTAGGTTCCTGCAGAGTCCAGGTGTTGGAGGATGTGGTGAAGGGCCAGATTGACAGTGTCGTCTGCAGATCTGTTGGCTCTGTAGGCAAACTGTAGGGGGTCCAGGAGGGGGTCAGTGATTTCTTTTAGGTGTGAAAGCACAAGGCGCTCAAAGGACTTCATAACCACAGAGGTCAGAGCGACGGGTCTAAAGTCATTAAGTTCTGTGGTCCTTGGCTTCTTGGGAACAGTTATGATAGTGGAGTTTTTGAAGCAGGCTGGCACGTGACATGTCGCCAGCGAGGTATTAAAAATGTCTGTGAACACTGGAGACAACTGATCAGCACAGTGCTTCAAGGTGGATGGAGAGACAGAGTCTGGTCCAGCCGCTTTCCGGGGGTTCTGTCTTCTGAAGAGTTTGTTAACATCTCTCTCGTGTGGAAAGAGTTTTCACTGAGGTGGAGGTGATCTGTTGGGTGGTGTCGTGGGGGTGGATGTAGGACTGTCCCTTTGTCTGTCGAAACAACAGTAGAAGTTGTTCAGGTCGTTTGCTAACTGTCGGTCGTTCATGGAGTGGGGGGCTTTAGGCTTGTAATTTGTTATCTGCCTAAGCCCTTTCCAGACAGAAGCAGAGTCGTTGGCTGAAAACTGGTTTTGCAGCTTCTCAAAGTACAGTCGTTCTTGTTGATAAAAGGTTGAAAATGATGATGCGTTGTGGTGAACTATTATTGTTTTGTTTGGGGTTTTTTCTGTAACGGCCAAAAGAGAGCTAATACAAACTATTATGTATAATATACATACAGAAATTCAAACACAAATATTGCTAGGTTCACTAACTCATTGCCAACACTACATTGCTACTGATTGAAAGATCATTATTGTAAGTAAAATGGTAAATCTGCTGCAGTTTGAAATACAAGCTTTGTATATTATCATATTTGAAACATGATAGATTGTAAGTTTTTACTCAGTTAAGTGATTTAATCTGAAATTGTTTTAGCACCATAAATATATTTTGTGTGTTTTTGGAGAAGTAATACTTTTTATACAACATACCTACTTGAAAATGTAACGTGTACAAAATGTACAAACATAACAGTGACTGCTGATTCCTATCTAACTAACAAACAGCTGGTATATTCAGGAACATAACACTCACATACCTATGGAGGAACAAGTTGTGAGACTACGTATGTCATAGATTGTCTTGACTGAAATAACTCCCAACTATCTATCTATCTATCTATCTATCTATCTATCTATCTATCTATCTATCTATCTATCTATCTATCTATCTATCTATCTATCTATCTATCTATCTATCTATCTATCTCTCTCTCTCTCTCTCTCTCTCTCTCTCTCTCTCTCTCTCTCTCTCTCTCTCTCTCTCTCTCTCTCTATATATATATATATATATATATATATATATATATATATATATATATATATATATATATATATACTGGAGACACTAAACAGAAACATCTTTAAATTACTACAACTGCAATCAGTAAAGTTGCTTTTGGTTCTGTCATAAACCAGTATAAGATACACTAATCTTGTTTTATTTCAGGTAGCATACAGCATGAATTTTGCTATTAATCTTCTTATGTAAATACATACAAGAGAGTCAATAGCAAAATATAAGAATTATAAAATTGTTAGGACTCTAGTACAAAACAAACACTCCTTTATGTCTCTATCTGACTGCAGTGCTCATGGATGGACTTTTTTTTAAAAATTGCCTGAATTTGAAAATAACTAGATATCTTTAACTTGCATTGTACATTGACTTTCCTTGGATTTTAGATAACTTTTTCTTAATGCCTTCTAGTACGGCAGTGTATCTCTCTTTCGTTTGACCCGTTTTTCTAGTTATGATGCCAAAACAAATCAGCTCTTCGGCGATGTGCCGCCAACTGAGAACCTAATGTTGCCCTAAGCATAAACACAGTCCTCTGAATTGGTTGAGACCTGTTCAGCAATACAACATCCAAGAAAAATGGCATAATTAAGTCATAACCTGTCACTACACTCTATTTCCCAACGCCCTAGCAGGACCAGTTAAAAAGATTGAACACACCCACCATGAATATGGATAAGCAGAAGATGATGGATGGATGGATGTATCCTGGTTCCTCAACAGTTGACGCAGACCTTGTTTGACCGGTATAGTTTTCTGTTTATGCTTTCTCATCATATATATGAGGTAGGCAGTTAGCCTTAATGGTCTTGCCCAACGACCAACACTGGATGATGTTATAAGACCACTATATACATATGCACACTATATACATATGCCACAATACTCAGCTATATTTATCCATACATCCTGATGAATCAAATCAATTACTACAGTCATAATTTTCTCTGCTTTTAAATTCTAATAAGACAGAAGTTGTCATCTTTGGACCAGAATCTTTAAAGGAGTATGGCATAAGTTCCAGAGTTTTTGTGCAAGTTTGTTTCCTCTGGCAGTGGCAACAAGTTAAAATTACACCAGTGTTGTGTACGTGCATGGGAGAAGAGGAAAAACATCTGCCACTGCAACTGCACAGGTCTTTTGTTTAGAGGCGTAATGTCTTCTGATGTAAGAAAGCTACAAGTATTGAAGTTATTCTCTCACTAATGCATCAATTATGGCAGAGACTCAAAAAAGTAGCCAGATGAACAAGATTGTGCAGTGTGTCACACCCACGCAGAGGTCCAGATGATTTGGTCTGAATCCCCTAATCCAGCCTATAAAGGCAACTGCAGTAAATAGAAGTAAACTCATTTTACATGTCGGGGAATTATAAGCGCATGTATGGGAAAGAAAATAAATCATATTTAACTTAAAAATTTGCACTATGCACCTTCAAAAAATAAACTTCTTAATCAATCACTTAATCTGGATGCCATGGAACTGGCCTATGGTAATAAAGTAAGAAAAAAAACTTGGTGTTATTTATGACCAGGACATGTCATTTAAATTCCGTATTAGACAGGATTCTAGGGTTTCCTATTTTCACCTCTGGAACATTGTCAAAATTAGATGTTTTCTGCCCAGGAGTGATAATGAAAAACTAGTCTATACATTTGTTACTTCAACGCTGAACTATTGTAATTCTTTACTATCAGGAAGTCCACAAAATGCAGTTCAAAGCTTTCAGCTGATCCAAAATTTCAGCTGAAATCAGATGAAAATTTGGTAAATGGCTTGTACTTGTATAGTGCTTTAACTAGTCTTGACGACCTCCAAAGCGCTTCACACTACAGTTTAGTCATTCACCCATTCACACACACATTCACACCCTGACGGTGGTGAGCTATGTTAGTAGCTACAGTTGCCCTGGGGCAGACTGACAGAGGCGAGGCTGCCATGCACCAGCATCTACACCCCTGGGCCCTCTGACCACCACCAGCAGGCAATGCGGGTGAAGTGTCTTGCCCAAGGACACAACGACAGAGACAGTCAGTGTGGGGGATCAAACTGGCAACCCGCCAATTGCAAGACAAACTCCCTAACCTCTGTGCCACGTCGCCCCTTTAAAAAGAGATCATAAGAAATTTAAAAGAGATCATATTTCTCCTGTTGGCTCCCTGTTAAATATAGAATAGAATTTAAAAATATCCTTCTCATGTATAAAGCCCTCAATAATCAAGACCCATCATAGATCAGATATCTGATTGCTCCATATGTTCCTAACAGAGCATTTCACTCTCAGACTGCAGGTTGGTGGTTCCTAGATTCTCTAAATGCAGAATGGGAGGTAGATCTTTTAGTTATCAGGTTTGTCTCCTGTGGAACCAACTCCCAGTTTTAGTCCACGAGGCAGACACCCTGTCTACTTTTAAGACTTAAAATGTTCCTTTTGACAAAGCTTATAGTTGGAGTGGCTTACGTTATCCTGAGCTATCTCTGTACTTATGCTGCTATAGGCTTATGCTGCTGGAGGACATCAAGATCTATTTCTCTAACTCAGCTGAGTTCTCCTACTATTCTCAAATATTGCATTATTTGTTGTTATTTAAATTTCTAACTTTATGTTATCACTTTCTTTTTTCTCTTCATTGTAGTTGCATCTGGTCTGGTGCTCTATTTAGCTGTGACACCATCCTGGGGGCAGATCATCTGTCATTACCCTTTCTACTAGAAAGCATTCCTGGATCAATGCTTTTGCATTCTTTTGTGTCTCTACTCTTTTCAAATCCCCAGTCCATCGTAGGAGATGGTTGTGAAAACTAAGCATGGTTCTGCTGGAGGTTTCTTCCTGTTAAAGGGGAGATTTCCTCTCCACTGTCACTTCATGCATCCTCAGTAAGAGGGATTGCTGCAAAGCCATCGACAATGCAGATGACTGTCCACCGTGGCTCTACACTCTTTTAGGAGGAGTGAATACTGCTTGTCAAGAGTTTATGCAATTTGCTGGGCTTCCTTAGATAGGAAACTTTTTAACCAATCTGTATGATTTGATTAAATTTGACTTTGTAAAGTGTCTTGAGATGGCATGTGTTGTGAATAGGTGCTATATTAACTGAATTGAATTGTACTTATGAATCCTTAGGTAGAATGCTGGTCTGTTAAATCTGAAATACTGCCCTCGTGCATTTCTCCTGACTTCCCCCACTTCACTAAACAAATTACAATGTAAGTCATTGCCTCATGAATTTGTATGTATGTATATATCTATTTGTATTTGAATTTTGTTTGTTTTTTTAAAGTTGCTTCCTTATTCGTTGGCCATTGTTTTTGCAATGATGTCAGACTCATTTTGCATATGGAACACATTCCTACTTTGTCAGTTCTGGCTATGTGCCCAGCTGCCTTGAGCTTACTTACTTTCCTTGCTTTTTTTCTGCACTTTGGATGGGAAATTAAATGAAGGAGGACATTCATGAGTTGCAAGCCCAAAAAGAATGGAAAAGGAAGCACTATACAAATTTAAATATATGCCTTTTAAAACACAAAAACGACTCAATCTTGAACCACTTTTGTAAAGCACAGTATCCTTAAAAAGGATTCTGCCATAAAAACAGTTTGTATTAATCATGTTTCAGGTATGTGATTGATGTCCAGCTAAATTTCACTTAATGGCAAAATCTCCATTTAGCTGCTCCAGGAGCAAATGGTACATTCCAACGAAAACGTTCTTCTGTATTTAACCTATTCCTCAGGGAGTAGTGGTTAGCTTTTTTACGACTGGGGAGCATTCTGGGGTTAGAGGTATTGCTCAGGGACCCATAGTGGCAGTTTGCAGGGTTTGAAACAGGTGCTTGCTGCCTTCTCAGAATGCAAGCACACTGCTCTAACCACTAGGCCACTCTCACATAAAACTTGTATGTGATGCCATAAAATTCCTGTTCTGAAGTGTATGAAACTGTAAATGTTTATAAAAAGGCTCAAACATGACCGAATAAGAAATAAAATGAGCTGAACAAGAAAAAAAATGTTTTTAAGTTTATTTATTTGTCATTGCACACGGTTGTCAGCATTACATTTAAATTGCGTTGGTTCCTGGACTGACAAATAAAATGAACAAGACAAAATAATGAAAAAGTAAGTTAAACAAGTCTTAGATTAAACAACAATAAAACAAGAATAAGAATAAAGCAGTTTAGGAGACCTTGAAGATTATGCACTTTGGTGATTTGGTATACATAACATAATAATTACAATAACTGAGAATCCTTGTGGAAAAATACATACAAACTACAACAGGCAAAAATCATTGTTATCAATTTCAACCGTATAATTTCTTTCCCTATTTTTAATACTGTTGTTTTAGGAAAGACTTACAAGCACAATTAGTTTATATTATTTATTCTCATTAAATTTGCCTCTTCTGGTAGTGGTCATTTTGTGTTTGTGTGCAGAAAGTTAAATGGTAAATGGCCTGTTTTGTATAGCGCTTTATCAAGTCTACAATCAGTAATGCACACACACATCCACACACTGGCAACAGTAAGATACATCACTGCTGCCCTGGGCAGACTGACAGAATCAGTGCCACTGGGCCCTCTGCCCATCAGCGGCAGGCAAAGCAGATGAAGAGTCTTGCCCAAGGATACAGCAACTGAGATAGACAGAGCGGGGGTTCAAACCAGCAACCCACCGATTACAGGACAAACTCCTATTTCCTCACCCATTCAACCCCAGATCCAGTAGACGGGGAAATGCAGCTCACCTGATTTCATTACATACCTGCTGGTTGAAATTTAATCTCGAGTTCCAGCTAGAACGGAAAGTCAATTTAGTATTTTTTCCTATTTGATTCTTTTTTTTTTCCCTCTTTTTTTCTTTTGATTCTTTACTCTCAAAATGTTTGACTGCCAAGTTGTTTGAATGAAACAAACAAAAAAAATGTGTTGTGATTACTATGCTCGCCTTAAACAGTTGTTTCTGGCTCAGAGCACATCTCTTGGTGAACCTTTGAAGCGTTCCGCTTAACGTAGGCCTTTTGCTTTGTTGCTCTGTGCTATCAGTCCAAGCAGGACACAAAAAAAAAAACTCACATGGAGGTTAAGAGTCATCCAGACATGCTTTCTGAATTCTGAAATTTTCAAAAGCACAAATAGGACAAACGGTGCAAAGCACTGATGGGAATTACCTTCTGTTTAAGACACTGTGGATAAAACGGTTGCTTTAGTGGAAACTTGGCTCTGCGCTCCATCCACTTATAAACAGACAGCTGCTTACACACAGTCTGCACATCATAATAAACACAAGAGGTGAACACCATGTTTTTGCCCAGCACAGCTCGAAACCCGTGCGAAAGTGGGAAGGGGGCCAAGGATAGCTACAACAGTGTACAATGGGTGACGCAGATACACTATAGCGCTGATAGCATAGAACAAAGTGAATGCACAGTAGAGTTGGCCTTTTAGTTTGGTGGGGATATGATGTCATAGTTGTAAGCCCATAGTGTTACTGGAAAAAGTTTTTTTTACTGTGCCTATCAAGGCCGTCTTCTTACTGAATGTCTGCTGGAATAAACCATAAGATTGTTCTAAACCTTCAATATTTAAGGTCATCAAATATTTTTTCTGCTTTTCTTCCCCATCTGCACCATCTTACAAAAAGTTTTTAATGACCAGAGATTTAAATACAGACAACAGGGAATAAAATGATGGCAGAGTTTGTGTTTGGCAAAGGTGATGCCGGTTGTTCTCCAGCCGTGTATAAATACAGGACCTGCAGGTTAAGATGAATAAATATTATGATTGGGATTTATTCCATACCTTGCAACAGTGAACTCAGTGAAGTTGTTTTTAATATTTCTGTAAAATTATGCCAGTCTATACAAGCAAGTTGTGAAGTTATGCAGAAAAATACATTTACTTGACTTTTGAAACTAGTTGTTTGATGGCAGTGAATAAACTCTTGAGAAGCTCTATGTAATGTTGCTGTCTGTAGTCAGTTATCTAAAGCTGGTTTTACTTTCAAGGCTAAACATAATACATATCCGTACTATCTGAAGATGCGTTATTATCATACTTAGTTTTTTCAGTAGTGTAGTTGAGAAAAGAATGTCCTGGGTATAAATACCCACCTGGGGTCTTTCTGCGTCCAGTTTGCACATTCTCCAAGTGCATGTTTAGGTTCTCTCTGGGTATTTCAGCTTTCAGCCACAGTCTAAAAACATGACTGTGAGGTTGAATGGTGACTCTAAAATTCTCCTTAAATGTAGGTGTATCTGTGCATGGTTATCTTTCTTGAGGCTCTGTTGCCCGATTATCGTCGGGAGGGGGGAATCATTAGTCTGTGGTGGGACTAATGATCAACAGGGTTTAGATCAAAGCATATTCATGTGTTAAAATGGCCCAGTACAGGTCAAGACCCAAGGGATTTGTGGCAAGACCCGGAATTTATTGCTCACAGACGCACTGCATAAAATCTAAACTGGAAGTATGTTGCAAAGAGGCATGGTATAAAAAGTCAGTCTTTAAATGTGCAAAACTGGTAATGACTTGTAGGGACCATACATACAGTATATATATATATATATATATATATATATATATATATATATATATATTCCTTACTTTCAGATTTTTACATTACTTTGAAAATAAGGTATTCTTACACTTCAAATAAAACACACTAAGGCTTGTGGTTTTAATATTACAAAATGTAGAAAGTTGGACATCTGATTTTGAAATGTTCTTTTAATTGGGCAATCATCAGGTCATCCTCAGATATCTCATGTTCCTCTAAGATGTTTGAACTGTAAACACAGTTAGACAGGCCCTCTATTAAACGAAGATCTAATTTACAGCCACTGAAATTTGATATTAGTGGAACATATTTGGGCACAACTTGAGGTACTGTGCATTGTTGTACTTTTCATGACTATCATAATACAGACAACAGAGGTGGGAATTAGCAGTCATAGACAACGCTGGACAGCTGAGCAGCATTAGAACAGCATGCTTCATGACTGAGCTAAAAAAAAAACAAATTACATTTTGACTTACTGGAAAGAGCAAATCTAAGTCAAACCAAATGAAAAACAGAGGCTACATTTTTCTAATTCCTGTTGAGCTAAAACAGCTTCGATCATACTCAAAGCAGCCTATGTTTTTATCAGCTTATTGGTGAAAGGAGGCATTGACGTAGTTTCAGCACCAAAATAACCTCACATCTCAAATTTAACTCTTGCATAATTAGATTTCTGTCAGCCATGTCCGTCACGATCTCATTCATCTTCAGTCAGCTGACCACTGGCATCCAGTTGTATTCACAGATAACCAGAGGCTTTGGCTGTTTTTCTTTAAACAAGCCAAGTCCACTCCACCTAATCCTGTTGGTTTGAAATTTCAATGCTGACTGTAATAGGATAATATTTGAGCTTGTGTTTGCCAAAGGAGGATCAGTTTCCGGAGCAGCATGTCAGTTTAGATGAAATTCTCCTGAGAGCTCACAGTGTACGCTGAACCCTTATCCACTAAATCTGACTGGGTTTTCGTTTCCTGAAAATTGTGAATTCCTTAACTCAAAAGTGTCATCCTTTCTCATCTTTTAGAAATTAAATTCACAGCTTTTACCATTTTTTTAAACCAAAAAGCAAACAGTCGAATTTGGAAACCCTAACCCTAAGTGTGAAGCAATCTCCTGCCTAAAGCTTACAGGCATTTTATATCCATCCTACCTTGATAAGTGAGAGGATATGACGTCATCATATCTGTACCAACTTGTCATATCGCAACATACCATCACAAAAAAAAACGTTGCAACGGTTCACACTCCACACCCTGTGTGAGTAATTCATTAAACACTAAAGCTGCAGGTAGTGTTTCAAATGGCAGAATGAATCAGTTGTACTGAACAAATAATGAAAAAAGAGCACAGAACAAATAAAAGAAAAAACACTTTTTGGCAAAACCGCAAACTTTATTGTTTTCTTTTTCAAAATTGTTTTAAGAAAATGTAATTG
Organism: Fundulus diaphanus; assembly: GCA_037039145.1. Lineage (NCBI taxonomy): Eukaryota > Metazoa > Chordata > Actinopteri > Cyprinodontiformes > Fundulidae > Fundulus > Fundulus diaphanus. Next base: position 15,697,512 of record CM073128.1, on the reverse strand, counting down.
CGATTAAAAAACATAAAAAAAACAAGAGTTTAAATCATTACTCCTGCATGTCACTTTATAAACAAGATGTTTACTATATATTCACATTCTGACCCCACTCTTAGTTTTGGAAACCAGTAACATGTTCAAGGAGGGATGTTTATGTAGTGACAACCTCTCTACTGCCTCAGGCAAGGTCCCAGGCGGTAGCATACCAGAGCCAATCAGGTTAGAGCTAGCTTTCCATGCTGCCGCCTCCCAGAGCAAAAATATATAAAGCAGCCTCACAAGCCAAGAGGGAGCAGGAGACGAGACTAAACCATGAGAGAGAACATCGGCAGCATGTCGTCACAAAGCATGGCTCTTACTGACAGCATGAAACCCAGTGACCTGTCTGCAGACAAAAAGGGGATAAAGTAAGTGATTATACAGCATTCAGTCAGCTTTTTCCTGTTCTAAAAGAAGTTTTACTTTTAAATAAGTACTGATAAATTCATTTTGTTCTTTGTAATAGGAGGAAAAACTGGAGAAACAGATTAAGATTCATGTGGAAAAATTCTTCCAAGTCAATTCTGCTTCCAAAGAAAAATAGGTCATACAGGTAAGATGGCAATTTTTATTTACACACACACACACACACACACACACACACACATATATATATATATATATATATATATATATATATATATATATATATATATATATATATAGTCTCAAATGAATACTGTATGTTATGTTTAAGCAAACACTAGGTAATATGTTTAAATCAGGTTTTGGGCACATTTTTCACCTAACCCTATTTTAGCATGACCAACCATTTAAATGTCGTCAGTAACTCCTTAGATTCAAAATCAGAGACATCACAGGGTGCAGTCTAGCAGAGCAAACTGCCACAAGAAAGTGAGACTATGCAATCAAATCAACTGAACAACCAGCCAGTCGAGTTTAGTACTATTTCAGCTGTGGTAATCAATTGCAAGGATTTACAGTGGCACTACAAAAGTGGTAGTTGTCTCAGCTATAATTATCTCTTACAAGAGCTCTGTTCTCTACCCTCAGGCCAAGTGTTGATGACGTGAACCAATGGGCACAGTCACTTGACAAACTACTCGGCCATAAATGTAAGTAGCACTCATCCCTCTGCTGCGGCAGCAGTCTTACATAAAAGCATCTCAAAGGTCACACTGTAACTGGGAGCTGAATAAAGGCAGTTTATTGGCCTCAATAAAGAAAAGCTCGTAATGGCTTTGCACTTACTTTGCTTTCCATTAATGGGCAGGGATCTCGAGAAAGACACCAGGGCCCATTTCACAATCCACATCCTCTGTTTCTTCCTCCCACAGATGGGAAAGCTGCCTTCTGTATCTTTTTGAAGTCCGAGTTCTGTGAGGAGAACATAGAGTTTTGGACAGCGTGTGAGGACTTCAAAACCCTCACGTCACCAAAAGATCTGGTGTCCAAGGCCAACACCATCTACGAGGAGTTCATTAGAAGTGAAGCTCCAAAGGAGGTAACTAAATTTGCTCTTTGATAAAGTGATTTTAATCTTGCTTCGTGTGCTTTGGTGGGTTTCTTTTTCCTTCAGAATATCAGATGCTTATTATTTCTGTTTCCTTTGCCACAGATAAACCTGGATTTCAACACAAAAAATGCCATCGAGCAGAGTTTAAATGCACCCACAGCCACAAGCTTCCTGGCTGCTCAGAAGAAAGTGTACAGCTTGATGGAGAACAACTCCTACCCCAGGTTTATCCACTCAGAGCTCTACAAGGAACTGTGTGCGGTTGCCAGTGGAAAGAGCAAGGTCATAAAGTACTAGTCAAACTACGCACCCACTTCTGAAGTCATTTGTTTACCGCTGTGACTGTGAGTTGAGTGCGGATGATGTTAATTTCAGGAGCTGCATCAGGATAACAGACCTGAATGCAAATTGTGAGCATAAAGAGCAGCGGCGAGGGTGGAAAATGCAAAGTAAAAGTTCTTTTTAGACTGTCCTGCTGATTGAAATCAACAAGGAAGCCAGCAGGTTGATATGAATATGCTGTAGGAAGTGTGCAGAGCCTTTTTAAAAGATGGGATTAAGGTCACATTTTCATCACCGGGTTTTTGCCCACATTTGTTTTGACGCACCATTACAATGTTTTGGTATTTCAAGTTTTATGCAACGACACACTTTGAACAGAATAATGTAGAGCTGCTGTATCAGAACTGGGAAGTTAAAACAATGAACCCTGCATCTCTGCTCTTATGAAACCGACAGTGCTGCAAGAATGTATGTTTTGGTCAAAATCCACTGCAAGACTCTTTATAGGAGTCTTACACTTCCCATGTAACCTATGTTTTTTTTTTATTCTGCTGCATTTGCACTTGTTTACACAAGATGTACAAGTTTAATATGTATAATAATGTCTACTATTTTCACTGCAAATAACTGTGAGAATGTAAATACTGTGACCTTGCACTAGATATTTCATGTATATTTAAGCTTTGGGCAGCTGGCCTGCCTGTGAAATAAAATGTGTTTTTCAACGTTGAAAACCTCTAATGTGGTGCTTTATAGAGTGGCTTGCAAAAGTATTCATATCCCTTTTACTTTTCCACATTTTGTCACATTACAACCACAAACATAAATATATTTTATTGGAAACTTATGAGAAAGACCGGCATAAAGTGATATACAATTGTGACTTAGAAACAAGATTATACATGATTTAAAATATTTTTTACAAATAAAAAACTGAAAAGTTTGATGTGCAGAAGTATTCAGCCCTCTTTTCTCTGAGTGCAACAAATTGCCTTCAGAAGTTACCTGATGTTTGCTAATGACTAAATAGAGTCTACCTGTGTGTAATCTAATCTCAGTACAAATACAGCTGCTCTGTGACGGCCTCAGAGGTTACGAGAATATTGGGGAGCAAACAGCTTCATGAAGTCCAATGAACGCACCAGACAGGTCAGGGGTAAAGTTGTGGAGAAGTTTAAAGCAGGCTAAGGCTATAAAAAGATTTTTCAAGCTTTGAACATCTCACAGAGCACTGGTCAATCCATCCTCCGGAAATGGAAAGAGTATGGCACAACTGTAAACCTACCAAGACAAGGCCGTCCACCTAAACTTACGGGCAGAACAAGGAGAGCACGGATCAGAGATGCAGCCAAGAGGCCAATGGTGACTCTGGTTGATTGCAGAGATCCACAACTCAGGTGGGGGAATCTGTCCACAGGAAAACTATCAGTCGTGCACAAATGTGATCTTTATGGAAGAGTGGCATGAAAAAAAATCCATTGTTAAAAGAAAACCAAAAGAAGACCCGTTAGCAGTTTGCCAGAAGCCATTTTGGGGACACAGCAAACATGGAAGAAGCTGCTTTGGTCGGACAAGACCAAAATTAATCTTTCTGGCTAAAATGCAAAACGCTATGTGCAAATATGATGGAAACATACCCTAAAAGACTTGCAGCTGTAATTACAGCAAAAGGTGGTTCCACAAAGTATACTCTAGAGTGCTGAATAGTTTTGCACAATGCCCTTTTCAGTTTTTTATTTCTAAAAACAAAAATAAATAATGTATAGTTTTCTTTCTACTTCACAATTATATACCACTTGGTGTTTGTCTTTATAAAAATTCCAATAGAATATAAATATTAATAAAATATAAATAAAATATATAAAATATTGTTTTGTGGTTGTAATGTGACGTGGAAAAATATGAATACTTTTGCAAGCCACTGAAAATTTAATGTAAAACTAAATCTAAATATTAGACCCTCACATAATTACTTTAAGTGCTTCACATGATAAGATTGTTCCAGTGCACTATTTCTTCATTGTTTTTGTGCATATATGCTTGGTTTGTTCATTTAGTTCACCAAGGTTTTTGACATAGTAGGACTAGATTTAGATACAAAAAACAACATTTTATTAAGCTACTGAAGTATCAAAAGAACATTAGATAGCAAACACAAATTCCATTAGTTTTCCAATATTCCAGTAGGTGCCATGGATGTCCACGTTTTAAAATGAAGGCACTTTTGCAGCGAATGCGAAACGTTCTTCAAAAGCTACCAATCAGTTGCACGGCCTCCCAAAAGTATTCACACTTTTCACATTTTAGCATGATCCAACCTAAGAAAACAAGCTTCATGAAGACCAAATTTATGGATCATCCGACTATTTGTTGTCCTGTCGACACATATACCCACCTGAGATGTGGATCTTTAGGATGCTAGTTGCACCACACCCTGTTCATTTCCAGATTAGAGATTGAGCAGATCTAAGACAGGCTCAAAGCTTTGCATATCCTTTCATAAAGTTAATTCTGCTTTAAACGTTAAACTTTATACCTGACCTGTCTGCTGTAATTTCTTGGGCATCTTGATTTATTTCTGTTTTTGTTGAGTCATGTTTCTGCCACAAACCTTCTTCACAGAACAGCTGTATTTAAAATCACACAAACTATCTTTACTAATTAGGTGGCTTTTATTTTTTATTCATAATAAAGGCATAATTCGGTAATTAAAAGTCTCTGCTAATTTGAATGGATGGCATTCATTTTTGACTGTGACAAAATTAGCGACAAAGGTACGCAGTGTACGCAGGTACTAGGAATAGTTTGCTGAGTGTTAAGTCATGCGACATTCCTCATTGTTTTTGGAATGCCATGCTCTTCTTTGTTGGAATACGATAAGAACGACTGCTGTGTTTAACGATCTCAGTGGAGACGAAGCGGAAGCGCTGAGTCTTCCTCCTGTCCGCCGTACGTCTGCATTCACAGAGGCTGCGGACTCGCCGCAGCAGCCGACAGGAGCCAGGACACAAGGATGCTGCGCCTGACACCTCCTGGCCCCTTCTCAGACCTGCGCCCCTGCTGCCATAATGTGAAAAGATGCGCTCTCTTTTTTTTCTAAGGAATTTCATGTTCTCTGTACCTGCAGCTGAGAGCAGTCGATTTCAAGCTTAAACCTGTGTCCATAAAAAGCAGATGGCGTCAACTGAGTAAATGTGTACATTTTACTTCTCCTGTTTGTTTTCTGGACTGCACATCAGCACAGTGGCGAAGGTCCTGGGTTCAAATCCTACCCTTGCCCTGGGTCTTTCTGCATGGAGTTTGCATGTTCTCCCTGCATGCGTGGGTTCTCTCTGGGTACTCCGGCTTCCTCCCACAGTCCAAAAAACATGACTGTTAGGTTAATTGGCCTCTAAATTCTCCTTAGGTGCGAGTGTACGCTTGAATGGTTTTCTGTCTCTGTGTTGCCCTGCGGTAGACTGGCAACCTGTCCAGGGTGTACCCCGCCTCTCGCCCATTGACAGCTGAAGATAGGCACCAGCACCCCTCGCGACCCCACAAGGGATAGATGTGTTAGAGAACGGATGGATAGATGTTTTCTGTTTAAAGCTTTTCACCTGACAGTCTACGAAGAGGCGTATCTTATATTTATGTGACTGCAGATTTTAAATGAAGCTTTGAAAAACTGGTACTAAATGTCTAAGATTTGGATTCCCGCTTCTTACAACACAATTAGATTTCAAGATGCCTGTCGCAAACATTTTAAAGTAGGAATAAAAGAGAACGATTGCACCTCCTGTCTATGTTGCTTTCCTGACATTTGAGCCGGGGGTTACGTAAATTTACTCTGATTTCCATTATAAATGCTAAAGCTGAAAGACTTTGAATGGCGGCGTTTTTAGCGATGGGCTTCTTCAGCCCTCTGAGGCAATGTGTATGATAATGAGCTTCACAAATAAACTTTCCTTGACCCTCCATGTAGGCATACCAAATATGCATTCCATTACGCAGCAGTCTAGCTATTTCGGACTTTATCCTTATTCGTTGCATTTGTGATCCCCGTCTGCCAACTGTGTCTTGTGACCCCAGTCAAACACAAACATTACAACAAGAAAAACAGACATTAGTAGGTTTAAACACAGTGTGGTAGTTAGGCTATGTAAAAAAATAAAAGCTGTTGCTTTACTTGTAGCCTTTAGTTGCTCATCCATGTGCCCTGACAGACAGAAAAATAAAACAGTGACGAGCTTTTCCTCCTAACCCCTACCCCTACCTAACCCCCCCCACAACCCGGCTGGTAGTAAGACCAATGAGGTTTTCGCAAGTTGCTATGCACTGACCTGGCAACAGACTCCTGGGATCAGGGCCAAGAAGTACTCAAGGTGCATATGTAAACTATGGATCTAAAATTAGCAACAGGCCACGTCTTAGTTTTGTCAGCAGACTGCAGATGCGTCAGAATGCACAGGCTTTTAGACGCTCTGTTCAGGAGCAGCCAGTTAAGCAAATAAGCGTCTTCTCAGTAGGTTTCCATTCATATGCTGATTCAAACTGAGAGGAAAAGAGAACGCTTCCTAAAAGCAGGCGCAGGACAACATGTTTCTAAATCTAACCAATAGAAAACTGTATCCTGGCCAAATTATTCTCTAAGGTGATTTTTGTGATTTAGAGAGGAATGATGTGTATAACCTCACTACTCCTGGAATTTTTTCTAAAGATGTGAAAGCCTGAAAATTAACCCTAGGACAATTACACACACACACACACACATATTATATATATATATACACTCACCGGCCACTTTATTGGGTACCCCATGCTAGTAACGGGTTGGACCCCCTTTTGCCTTCAGAACTGCCTCAATTCTTCGTGGCATAGATTCAACAAGGTGCTGGAAGCATTCCTCAGGGAGTTTGGTCCATATTGACATGATGGCATCACACAGTTGCCGCAGATTTGTCGGCTGCACATCCATGATGCGAATCTCCCGTTCCACCACATCCCAAAGATGCTCTATTGGATTGAGATCTGGTGACTGTGGAGGCCATTTGAGTACAGCGAACTCATTGTCATGTTCAAGAAACCAGTCTGAGATGATTCCAGCTTTATGACATGGCGCATTATCCTGCTGAAAGTAGCCATCATGGGTTGGGTACATTGTGGTCATAAAGGGATGGACATGGTCAGCAACAATACTCAGGTAGGCTGTGGCGTTGCAACGATGCTCAATTGGTACCAAGGGGCCCAAAGAGTGCCAAGAAAATATTCCCCACACCATGACACCACCACCACCAGCCTGAACCGTTGATACAAGGCAGGATGGATGCATGCTTTCATGTTGTAGACGCCAAATTCTGACCCTACCATCCGACTGTCGCAGCAGAAATCGAGACTCATCAGACCAGGCAACGTTTTTCCAATCTTCTATTGTCCAATTTCGATGAGCTTGTGCAAATTGTAGCCTCAGTTTCCTGTTCTTAGCTGAAAGGAGTGGCACCCGATGTGGTCTTCTGCTGCTGTAGCCCATCTGCCTCAAAGTTCGACGTACTGTGCGTTCAGAGATGCTCTTCTGCCCACCTTGGTTGTAACGGGTGGTTATTTGAGTCACTGTTGCCCTTCTATCAGCTCGAACCAGTCTGGCCATTCTCCTCTGACCTCTGGCATCAACAAGGCATTTCCGCCCACAGAACTGCCGCTCACTGGATGTTTTTTCTTTTTCGGACCATTCTCTGTAAACCCTAGAGATGGTTGTGCGTGAAAATCCCAGTAGATTAGCAGTTTCTGAAATACTCAGACCAGCCCTTCTGGCACCAACAATCATGCCACGTTCAAAGTCACTCAAATCACCTTTCTTCCCCATACTGATGCTCGGTTTGAACTGCAGGAGATTCTCTTGACCATGTCTACATGCCTAAATGCACTGAGTTGCCGCCATGTGATTGGCTGCTTAGAAATTAAGTGTTAACGAGCAGTTGGACAGGTGTACCTAATAAAGTGGCCGGTGAGTGTATATATATATATATATATATATATATATATATATATATGTCATCAAAGTATCCTGGGTCCTCAACACTTGACACAGACCTTGTTTCACCAGGCGACGTCTGAGCCAGTGTAGTTCTCTGTTTATGTGCTCTCATCATGTATATGAGGTAGGCAGTTAGCCTTAATGGTCTTGCCCAAGGACCAACACTGGAAGATGATATAAGCCCACTATATACATATGCACACTATATATGCGTATGCATATATATATACACATGCCCAATGCGGGATTCAAATCCTGATCTTATGCATCCAACCCAGCTATCCAGCTGGGGACAGCTGTTGATCGACGTGACCATCCCAAGTGATGGAAACATAAGGAAGAAAGAGCTCGAGAAACTGGAGAAATACACTTGGGGCAGTAACCCCCCCACTCTGGAGAAGTGGCTCCAACAGATACCTGGAGAAACATCAGACATCTCAGTCCAGAAGAGCTCAGTCTTAGAAACAGCCAAGATCCTAAGAACCCTCAAGCACCCAGGACCCGAGCTTGAGAAATGGAGCCACCCACCCTGCTCAAGACTATGAGAGGTGGGCAAGAGAGGAGTTTATTTATTTATATATATATATATATATATATATATATATATATATATATATATATATATATATATAGGAATCTTAAAACATGTGAAATGAGATTAAATGAGTGTTAACAATTCCAACAAAGCGATTCTAATAGCTAAAACTGTCATCTTCAATATTTATATGTAAATGTCTTCTCTGCCACATTTAAACAGCTACAGCTGGTTACCATATGGCAGCATATACAGGTGGAGTTCAGATTAAAATATCAATTCATCATTGTTCCATTCTCATTGAATATCAACTGCTTTATTTCACAAATTAACTTAAGAATTAAACTCCCATATAAAGATCCATCATCACACACTGATGTATTTCTGGACTTCATTTTTTTGATAATTATAGCTTGAAGCTAATGAAGACAGATTCTCAGAAAATGTGGTTGTATGGATAATGGAGAGAACATTTAGTTTACATGAAGGAAAGTGGCTTTGCTTAATAGTATGTTGTTGTACTGTACAGTAGATGTACTCAATATGTGGTCGGGGCTGTTATATGAATTGCTGCATCAGTTACAAAATTTCAGTCCTTTTCCACCTCAGTAAAGGCAATCCTCTGAAGACTGTGGTTACCACTGCTACTTTTCCAACCACCCAACATTTCATAAATATGCCAGTTTCACCACTTTGAACAACAATCTTATTTAGCAATGACCTTCTGTAGCCTACCTTCATGTGGAGAAACTTCCCCATGTTATGGCCACAGTTCTGTATCAAAAATCTATTGGGAAAAATCAAATTTATCAACTCTAAGCTTTAATCATTCAGATTAACAGAAATAAACACTTGAAACATATCAACCTCTTACTGAATTTATTCTTCATGATCTAAAATCGAAAACAAAATGAATCAGCCTTTTCTTGATGAGCTAATGAAGACATGCAAATCACATCCTAATGTTTGACTGCTGTGTAAAATAAATACTTTCTAATAATCATGGACCCTAACTGACTTGTCCTGCAGCACCTCAACAATACAATGGTTCAAGTTGTTCCAGTGCGTCACCCGTAGGTGGCGGTAGAGACCAAGGTTGACTAAACTGAAAGGTGAAAGTGAGAATCCCTTCAGACAGAACTGACACACAAACCAGGTCAGAAAAGTAAGATGGAAATGAAGTCTCTGATGACAAACACGTCACAAACATCTAGATATTTTATTATGAAAATAAGACGGAACAAAATACGACCACATTTTTTCCTTCAGACATGCATTGGCGCTAATAAAAACACATGGAGACGGCGTTTTGTCAGACAGTCTCTGTGCTACAGCTGCAGTGCAGTTCTTTCTTTCTGAATAATTCACGGGAAGCCACCGTGGGAGAGTGCTGCGGGCCGTCCACGCTCGCTCTTATGAAGATAACTGGTGAAGTGCAGAATCTGTGCGTGGCTCACTGATGAAAGAGGGACTCTGGGGTCCAGGATGATTGCGCGCTTGTGTCTGATCAGAAACTTCTCTGGTGAAGTGAATGTTGTTGTTCACTTGGCCTCCTGGGCCTTTTTAGCAGTTTGTTTCTCCTTTGCCTGTTGAGAAAAAAAAAAAACACAAACGCCAATATGTTTAGATTGGTACAGTATCCATGTGATAAAATTAAACATTTTATTAAGCCCCTTCTTACATATTAACCTAGTTTACAAGTCAAAGTATAATGTTCACTAATGGTGCCCTCTAGTGTACAAAATAACAATTGAAGCATTGGTTTTTAGTCATTTCAATTAACGCTTTTCTTGAAAGGAGCACCTTATCAAAAGTGGTAATTATTTTCCTTTAAAAAGCCATTTACTCTGCTGAGAACGAATTATCTCCCATTCACAGCCCACAAAAACTACATGCAGGTTGCACCCAGATAGCTCATTAAATTAATTAGCATGTTTAATGGAGGGCATTTTGAAATGTCAAGGTACTTATGTTATCAGACTCCGTGCACTCGGAGTCACTAAGGCTGTGGAAAACTGCAAAAAAGGAGAGAACAGTTACCTTTTCCACCAAAGGTATTAGCTGCTGGTACTCTGCCAATGTCTTCAGTAGCTCCATGATGAAGGGAAGGTAGTTATGCTTTCGTCGAATGTTTTCAATCTGCAAGAAGCCAGAAATCAAACAAACTGGGAAAAGCTGATTTTGTTCTGAGCAAGATAAATGTCCAATGAGTGTAAACTACTTACTTTGCCAGATGAAAACATATGAAACAAAGCTTTACAGTTATGACTGATCTTGTGGTGTCAGGCTAGTTTAACTGAATATCCGTTTAGCAGTGACCAACCTTATATCTTTTAAGCTTCTGATTTTCCTCTTCAATAAGGAGCTGGTACTTGGCGATCTCTGACTGAATGGAGCTAAGAAATGTGTTGTTCTGGTCTGTGTCCATCGGCTCATCCTGAAAACAGAGTAATACGAAATGTATTTTAGATATTAAAATATCAAATAAATCATAAAGGTGGAAAACACTTTCTCAATAGTTGCTGGGATCCAACATAATCTTAGGAAAGAGACATCTGTCCCAACAAATTTAGAGATACTGGGAGAATGCTTTAAAAGATGTTGCACTTTGGTAAAGCCAGTATCTGAAAACACTACGTTTGCTGCCCTCTAGTGGTCAAAAAAATCCCATGGCAGTGGTTAAACCAAGGTTCTCTAATGAGCTTCTTTGCAGCTTTAGTAGAATAAAACTGTTGGATTTGGGAAAGGCTAAAGGTCTCAGGCAGCTTGTAGTTAACAACAGAAACTCTTGCTTAAATGTGTCTTTAACACCTCATAAAAATGTACAATTTAACTGCATCAAAACAGGAAAACCTTTTTTCTGTTGAGTGCATCACCAGGAATTGCTGTTTGCTAATGTGTTGAAGTTTTAATTAGTCACATAGCTTAACTGTTTATGTAGGAATAATTTAAAAAAAAAAGAAAGACAGAAAAATCACTTACTTTACTGCTGAGACCTTTCACATTTTAACCGATACGGTTCCGATACCTGGGAATCGATACTGGTACTGGTACTTATTTTTGGTACTTTTGTGTGTTTATGTAGTGTTTATGTAGTAATAAATGTTTTTTTAAATAATTTTCTTTCAAAGATATTTAGTAGGACAGAGAAAAGACAAACAACACAGTAAAAACAGACCAATACAGGGTGGATGTGCAAAAAAATGTCTACAGATCATCAAAACATAGCACGCAACAGTCATTTACAATAAAAAATTGAGTATAAGTATTACACTGACAGCCTTTAGGCAATCAGATTACCTTTTTTCAAATCTAATTTTAAAGTTATCAGGAGAACCCCATTTGGTACAAGTTGCTGGGTTATCTTTGTAAGTACACCTTTTCTCCTTCCTTCCCCCCAGTGTTCCTTTCTTCATTGATCGGTTGTGCACACACACACACCACATGAAAGGACTTTTATACAACAATCGTCAGATTGGGAATTCTGGGCTTCCAAACAGGATAGAGACATTTAAAATAGCCATTCTCTCAGTTCTTCTTTGCAATCTTCTCTTTGTTCTCAGTTCCTTTAAAACACCTTTGTAACTCCCAAATGGAGAAAGAGAGGAATAAAACAAAACAAAATGGTGGAAGAGAAAGACCTAAACAAAAGAATATACCGTTTCCATTTCTTCCAAATATCCTCAAATTGTGATTGCTGGAATCTCAAGGTGATTCTTTCCATCACAAATATGTCATATAAGTACATCTAACTTGCACACTATGATGGTAACAATTTTCAAGTTTTAATTTTCAGACAATGTTTGAGTGAAGATGACCCTATATGTTATGAGAGTGAGGAAGGATGAAATGCACTCAGATAGGGATTTCATATGCTACATCCCCATGTAAATATCTGTCTTTTGAGGATGTGTGTTTTTAGCACCTTTCGTTATCTAATTTAAATTACAAGTGTAAGTTAGAATTTGAATCACTATGTATTTAAAAATAATGCAAGTATTTCCTCTTGTAGGTACTTGAAAGAAAAATTCCAGCAACCTTAACTGCTATTACTTTCTGTCTTAAGAACTCTCCAAATTGGACAATGCAGTTTCATTGTCCTTGCACCATTGAAACCGGCGTTTGGCATTGGCACGAGTGACCAAAGGTTTGGCTATAGCAGCCCGGCTGTGGATATTGACCCTGTGGAGCTCCCGACGGACAGTTTTGGTGGAAACAGGAGAGTTGAGGTGCACATTTAATTCTGTCGTGATTTGGGGAGCCGTGGTTTTATGTTTTTTGGATACAATCTGGGTTAGCACCCGAACATCCCTTTCAGACAGCTTCCTCTTGCGTCCACAGTTAATCCTGTTGGATGTGATTCGTCCTTCTTGGTGGTATGCTGACATTACCCTGGATACCGTGGCTCTTGATACATCACAAAGACTTGCTGTCTTGGTCACAGATGCGCCAGCAAGACGTGCACCAACAATTTGTCCTCTTTTCAACTCTGGTATGTCACCCATAATGTTGTGTGCATTGCAATATTTTGAGCAAAACTGTGCTCTTACCCTGCTAATTGGACCTTCACACTCTGCTCTTATTGGTTCAACGTGCAATTAATGAAGATTGGCCACCAGGCTGGTCCAATTTAGCCATGAAACCTCCCACACTAAAATGAGAGGTGTTTCAGTTTCATTGTCCAACCCCTGTGTATGTATATATATATATATATATATATATATATATATATATATATATATATATATATATATATATATATATATATATATATATATATATATATATATATATATATATATATTAGGGCTGTCAAAATAACGCGTTAATTTCGATTAATTAATTTTAAAAAAATTAACGGATTAAAAAAAATAACGCAGATTAATCGATGTCGTATAGGGGTTTTCAATAGGTGAGGCGTGCCTCCCCTGGGGGGGCGCCAAAGAGTTACAGGGGAGGCGCATGAAGACAGAGAAGAAGACAGCGCTGCCGCTCAACTCTGTGCCTTCTGTTTGAGCGCGCAGGAACCAATCCAAGCGCGGTGAAACAACTCAACTCTCAAAACCGGTCTGAAAAACTCTTCTCAACCCGCTGTCCTCGCGGTGAGTTCCATCTCTGCTCACGCGCTACTTTGCTCGCGCACACCTGCTCGTTTCACACTCAACACCAGCTGTGCACTCGCTCGGCTGTTAAAGCCAATCACAGACAGTTTTTTTCCCATTCAATCAGAGTATGGCTTGCAAATACTGCATTCAGATGAATTAAATCAAAATGCTGCAGCCTTTGGCAGAAATTACTAAACATCACCGAGGGATTGAAGAAAAACAAATAAAAAGTGTAATATTTTAGCCTAAAATATTTAGGCTAAAGTATTTAGACTAAAATATTAGAGTTACTAAGTGAGCTGTGAAAAATGTTTTTGTCTCTTTTCTTTCCAGCTTCTGGGAGGTGATGCAAAAGTTTATTCTGATCATAATCATCATGAATGTCATTATTATTTAAAGAGCACTTTAACACGAGGTAAAACAAAGTGCCAAACATCAGAAATACATCAGATAAGAGATAACTAATAAAATGCTTGTTTGTTAAAATAGCACTAGGTCTAAATTATGTATAATTAGCCTAAAAAGTAGATTGGAATATGGAATATGTTGACGTCTGTTAAATTCAGGTTATCTTTTTTATTATCATTTCAGTTGACGTTTCCTGTTGACGTGAGTTCAGTTTGACATTGGCATCTGTTTAGTTCAGTTTGACTGCTGTTGAAAACAGCACTTTAATGTATCTAATGCTGATTATTCATTGAAACATTTGAATTTAAATATTTTAAATACTTTCACAGCAAAAATTATATGCGATTAATTTAGATTAATTAATTACAGAGTATGTAATTAATTAGATTATTTTTTTAATCGATTGACAGCCCTAATATATATATATATATATATATACACACACTTTTTTTTTGTCAAAAGAGGGCAGGTATTGGAAGAGTTATGTCTGAGAGCAGGTGAAAATATTAGCATTTAAGAGTAATACAAAGCAAATAAGCAATTAACTGAATATTAAAATGTTAAGTTGCATCAAAATTATATTACAAGTATCATTTTTATTATTAGAGGTATTAAAACAAAAAAATTTGCATTTCTGTATATAGGTGGATAAAAGAGGATAAAGTTTCTAAAATGCATTAAGACAGGACTTGACCATAAATTCAGTTGCAGAACTCATTCTTTGAGAAAAATAAATAATAAATGTTAAATTATTTACACAAAATATTAACATTTAAAACTAAAATTGTGTTCTATGTGATTACCAATTCAACTCTGACTTGACTAGTGTTGTGTTTTCTGCTGACATGTGGCAGGGGTATAATTCACAGTCGTGCTGTCTTTCTCGTCCCAGAAAAAAGTGCAAACAAGCTTCATGGTGGGAAAGGCATCATGCACACCAAGGCAAGCAGCTGTCTTGACTGAGAGCATCCTTCATATGATCGTCACCAACATGAGGCCTCTGTCGATGGTAGAAGATGAAGGCTTCACTACAATGACCTGCACTTTTAACGCAGATTACTCTCCCCCCTCAAGGACACACTTTACAAAACTAATGGAGAAAAAATACAATGACACTTTCAAGGAAGTGAAGACGGCAATTAACACAAACTGCAGCAAGCTGTCTCTCGCTGCTGATGTATGGGCAGTGTAGCCGCTGAAGGCCACCTAGGGCTTACATGCCACTACATCACAGATGATTGGGAAATGCATTCGATCTGCCTTATCACCATGCCACGGCAGGATAGACAAACAGCATCTAACATTGCAGAGTGGTTAGAGGAGGTACTGGTGAGATTTGGAATTCCTCCTAGTAAAATTTTTGCAATAGTGTGTAAAAATGGTGCTAATATTGTGGCTGCAGCAAACATCCTGATGGAGAAGCATCCATGGTCTTCTCTACATTGCACTGGTCATGCCTTGCAACTTGTTATCAATGCTGCATTGAAGCATCCAAGCATTAAAAAAGCTAGATGTCTCGTTGAACACTTTAAGGAAAGCGAGCTAGCCTGCACTAAGCTGAAAGAGAAACGGCAACAAATGACCACACCTGAGCACAACCTTGTTCAAGCACTAGATGGAATAGTACATTTTATATGATAAGCCGACTGGTTGAGCAGCGGTGGCCTGTAACAGCAACCTTGTCTGACAGTTCTGCTGCGAAAAAGGCAGAAAGCCTCTTGATTTGAAACCAGAACAGTGAAGCTTGTTGGAGGAGCTTTCCTCAGCTCTCAAGCCTTTTGAATGTGCCACTGTGTTTATGAATGGACAGAAATACACAACAACATCTGCTGTACCGCCACTCGTGAAGGGGCTGCTTAAGTCCACCCAAGTTACTGCCTTGGAGTCAGTGCCACCCCTGGCTTTCCAACCTACTGCTGCAGAGCAGCTACAGGAGCAATGGGAAGGGGAGGCTGCTTTCGCAGATACAACAGCTAACAGTGATTCTTACAGCGGCCCTTGACCCAATGTTTAGGAAACTTAAGTTTCTTTCACCTGCTGAAATCCTACATATCCAAACAAAAACTACAAAAAAATGGCACTTGCAGAGACAATGGTGACGGATGTGCAGCAGCATGACGGTTGCAGTAGCACTTCTACTAGAGGGCAAGCTGCAGAACCAACGCCTCCTGTCAGCCTGCTGGATTCCCTCCTTGTTTCTGATGACGAAGATGATGGAGATGATGTTCAAAACAAGAGTAAAAAAAGAGGCCCTCACATCTTTTGAAGAAAAGAATCTTGCCAAGGAAGAAAGTCCATTGCATTGATTGAAGGCTAACAAAGACCGATAACCTATTTTGGCTAGGCTAGGCAGGTCCTACCTATGCCTTCCTGGAACTTCACCGCCTTCTGAGCATCTTTTCTCTGCAGCAGGAAACACAGCCTCCAAAAAGGGAGCCAGTCTTAGCCAGAAGCATGTTGACATGCTAACCTTTTTGCATTGCAATACCAAGTTCCTGAATAAAGTGAGTGAGTAAGAGTCATGGAAGGTCATGTTTACCTGTTTTCTACATTAATAGTAATAAGGAAGTATTAACGTTGCAACAAATCCTGTTATTGAGTTTTGCTATTTGGATATCTTTATCCTATTGTTCCAACAACTCAGGGCCTTTAAAAAACAAAAATGACTAATTTTTGCACTTCATAAAACAAAGTTGCCTATATATTTTACAGGTTTGTAGCTACCTTTTTCATATAAGCTTGTGTTGTTTTGACACAAAAATTAATTTATTTTTTATACTGTAACAGAACCATTATTGATCAACCTATTTGTATGCATGTTTAGGTCTAAAATGTTTATTTTTGAATAAAGAGGTTTAAATGGAAAATATTTTGTCATCAATTAATCTAAAAAAAATAATCGACCGATTAAATCGATTATTAAAATAACAGTTATTTTGATCAAGCAAAAATACTCATGTTTAACCTCATTCAATATATTTTGTAATGGAAAAATAATGAATGTGGCAGACATGCCAGTGTAAACATAGTTTTATTCATTTTAAAGTTTAAACATTCCTTGGGTAAGGGCCCGTAACTTCTGAGAAGCAAGTTGCATGAAGCCTTCAAATAAGAAAAATGTAATATTAGTTCTTATTGCCACTTACCTCTGTGAGCTGAGCCTGGAGCTCTGCAATTTTTTTCTCATATACCATCTTTCTGTCAGATACGATGGCCATCAGGTTGAATCGGATCTCTCCTTCACTGTACCTGAGGAATGGAAACGAGAAACTCTGATGGTATTCACTCAACTTGAGATTTGTGTAAAAACAAGTGATTTCGATATATTGTTTACTTTTGTATTCTCTTCTCAATCACTGGGCGAACTGCGCTGATCCAGTCGTCCTGGTTGCAGGCTCCTGAGACATAATGTTGATTCTTTCAAATAGCTGAAGACATTTCGATTTGCTCAAACTTTTGTTTAACTGGGCTTTGACTGCTTTTTAATTACTCTATTATTTTATTTTAAATGGGACGTACTGTTACGATTGTGTTTTGTGAAGCACTTTGTGATTGTATCTGTGAAAGGTGCTGTATAAATAGTTTCTTCTTCCTCTTCATTATCTATAAAAAGCTGCAGTTTCCACAAGAATGTTTAGTACATCACCATAAAAGGCTGCGGTTGTAGAAGTAACAGAGTATGGCTAAGCAAATGATCAGAAATAGTTTGTCACCGCGTGTTACCATGGTTAACATTTTTTCTGGGACATACTGCAGCTTAGGGTACACACAATATGTTTCCCTGATGGAAGAGGGGCAAACAGTGCATAGCCCGGGTCTCTTGGTGAGATATACAATTTTTTATTTTTTTTTTATTTTTTTTTTTTTTACACAACATATACAGAAGGTTTAAATCACTGAAATAATTATGAACAGAATGATGCCGTTTACCCAAGTCGATTGGTCCTTCCCGGAGCCCGTCCAGCTCATACAGTCTGCCGTTCACGGGAACATAGCTCACGAAGTGAAAGGCATCTTCATCCTTTGCTGAGGACTTTGCATCAAATTCAAACATCTGCTGTCTTTAAGACACATTTAAAAAAAAAAAAAAAAAAACAGTAAAAAGAGAATCGTAATTTGACCAACCCTAATGTTAGGCACAAATTAAACAAACACGAAGGAAAATAGGTTAAAACCTTGTTTCTGGTAAAATATTAGAAACCACTGCTGAGAGAGGGTCTTCCCCAGCAGTGGTTTCAAATCATTCTGTCATTAGATCGGAAAAATGAACAGATCTGACAATGTTTAAACCGACTGGTGTTTCAGAATAACAAACAAAGTTAAATTCAGCAGATTCACCAGCTAGTTTTCCAAGTTAGGAGAGGCTTAACATAAACAGCAAGCAAACAGAGTTTCTCCAGCTGGGAATGACATGAGCAAGCGCTCACCTTGCAAAGCTGTTGTGAACTTGTCGGATCACTTCTGAGTTGCTGAGAGCCAAACCCTTCATCTGAGGAGCAAATAGAGAAGATTATAAGTTCAACAGTGGAACGCTGGGCTTACAGGTGCAGAGGTGGAGTGAGATATACAAATCATGTTGTTTATCCCTTCGCTCATCATAACTCCAAATGGCCAGCAAGCATAAAAAGATTAATAAGAAATACCATTTACGTACAGCTCCATCAAAACTCTGGGAAAACTCTCTGAACTCTGTCAGCGTGTCTCCCAGCAACATGTCAGGATGGGAGCAGTTGAGCAGAACACTGATGATCGCCTGGGTGGCACATGCATTGTTTATGACCTGAAAAACGGTACACAGAGCATTATTAAAACATGTTTAAAAGACACACAGAACATCCACTGATTAACATCAACAGGGACCTGCAACTTCCTCACACTTTTCTTGGTAGTGGGCTTAGCGTCACATAAGGCTCGCTCAAGCAAGAAACTAGGGGAGTGAAAATACTAACATTTAGAACTTAAAGAAGCTTAGAAACGCAGCGGACAGGTCTGGGGTAAGGTTCTAGACAAGGTTAGGTTAGAACTTAATACCCCAAGAGAAAAATGTTTCAATCTACACCATTCAAAGTCCAAACCTGAGTGTAATTGAGACCCTGTGAAAGGATTTTAAAAACGAATGGTTGCAAACACACTCTCCATCCAATTTGACTCAGCGTGAACCATTTTGCAATGAAAAAGGGGCAAAAAAATTATATATAGTCTCTAGATGTGAAAACTTGATAGAAACAGCAAAGAGGCTTAAATCGGTAAAAACACTCCCTGAAAGAGTTGCTGCATAGGTGGTTCTATACAGCATTAACTTGGGAGGGACTAAATACAAATGCATGCCACACTTTTCAGATTGAATTAGTACGAAAACTGAAAATCCATCAGTGGTTGAGGTTGTAACGAGACAACAAAATGCGGTACAGTTGAAAAGGTATGAATCATTTTGCAGATGTTTTTCAGTAATGTTTAAGTTTCATACGTATGCAGCGACTGCATGGCAAAAGCTTCTCGGGTAAACCCTTTCACAGCCAAGAAAACAAGGGGAAGGAATTACAAGATAGTTTAAACAAAACCACATAGGTACCTTGCACTTCTTCCAGTCACTGCGCTAATGAGGTCAGATTGCAAAGCACAAATATTTTACCTGTTTGGCAAAGAAAATGTGGTCAAGCCTTGAATCCTGGACGATTGATCCTGCAGGCTCTTCCCCAGGCTGCCACTTGAAGAGAAAAATCAACCCGTGGACTGGCCTGAGACATAAAACACCCATTAAAAAGGGTCCGTCATAAGAGGAAGCGTGCGAGAGACTAAAATATGAAATTCATATAAACATACTTCAGGTTCTCAAAGTTCTCTGGTTCCATACTCCATATCTCTTCTACCTGAGCTCCTTTGCAGCCTGACAAGTAGAAACGAGCATTAAAACCGTCATTCAGTTTGCTAACAAAAAGGTTGAGCTGACAGCAGACCCATGCACAACAAAACCGCTATCGTGAAGGCTGGTTTATTTTTACGCGCCGTTGTTTTTGAACGCTGAGTAATGCTAACGACTTAGCTTCCGTGATGGAAGTTTTCGACTGCAGCCCGGTGACGCATGCCGGTTTATTTCAAAGGGGCGAAAATCAAGGGGGACATCCAGGTTCTCCGTTAATACGTTCGCACAGTGAAGGAAACTATTCGGCACCAGTTCATTCAGAAGTTAGCTTCGCAGCAACCAGCTAGCGTTGACGCATAGCCACACTGCATTGAATGAGCTGCCGACGTTTACGCAGGAAAAAAAAAACACTTACCGAAACCTTTTATGAGCTCCGTGAACACTCCGGGGTCGCTCTCCATCAGGCACCATTCTCCTGCGCTTCCAGACATTTTTCACCACACGGTTAAGCCTTCAGAACATGTATAGTTGTATATCAAATGCTGATAGCTTAGCAGCGCACACGCTAGCTAGGCTAATTAATTGTGGCACCGTGTCGTGACGTCACTGCTATGCGGCGCACAGTGGGCTAGCTGGGTACGCGCGATTTGCTTTAGGGGACGCACCGGCGGCGTGCCGCTCCAACATTAGTTACGGTAAAACTTTAGTTATGGTCTAAAAATATACTGCTCAAAAAAATAAATGGGACACTTAGAGTTACATTGTGTTGTTTAAATGTTCCCTTTATTTTTTGAGCAGTATATATAAAAATACCCGTCTTACACGTCAGTGATTCTTTGTAAATATCAAATATACAAATGCGTCTTAATAAATTTGGACATTAATAGATGGAAGAAATAAATCGAATGATCCAGAGTCAAACTCCTTGTATGTAAAGCCGCATCTGATTTTATTTTAGTGGCTGAACTGTGAAAAACATCCCATTCATGTTACACATCGAGCGATAGATTTCAAGCGGGGATTTGTTCATTTTAACAACTTCCAACAAACGAAGACCCAAGATTCAGTTTCCAAACAACGAGGGAATCTTTAACTCACAACTGTCAACCTGTCATGGGGAAGACTGAAAGGGTATGTTCTGAAATCATGATGGGGTTCTTTCACCGCATGCCACACTGCATTAATTCATTAAGTGCATGCAAAAGGAGCCCCAAGCAATTAATGAGTGAATATACTGTACTGTGCCTGAACACACTTTTAAAAAATATATTTTTAACTGGTGTTATGCAGTTCCCTTTTTGAACTGAATTTCTGAAGAAAAAAAATACTTTTACACACTCTAATTTTAAAGTGTCAACAAAAAAATATTCAGCTTAGAACAGTGAAAGAAATGCAGAAAAATACATTGCAACCTGGGAAAGGGCTTTCATTCATGTTTATTAAATACTGGTACACATGTAATGTACAGGAATTAGGGCTGGGCAAGTTTTCGCGTTAATTCATTAGACTATTAACGGCGATATTTACTTTATCGCGCATTAACGCATGTTGCTCACATGCTTTTATTTTGTGAAGGTCTGTTGCTGCGGTGTAGGGGTCTGAATCAGAACAGTAGGTGGCGATAATGCGCCAATAACCTCGCTGTCAGCCCAGCCTCGGATTCAAAGAGGAAGAAAGGTGCTGGCTGGAAAACGTGGAAAAAAACAAAGCTGACATGTGGAAGGCGGTGTTTCCCGCAGCTTAGGCGAGGAGATGAGTTGGCGGTCACTCAGAACAAGTTTTGTGCGGAATGACTGGCGGAGCGGGCGGGGGGTCTGCATCGACGCCGTTTGTGAAGTCGCTTCTAGCTTCAAAGTATCCATGTATTTTTGCCTGTTTTTTTCCCTGCCATTCACTATATGCACGCGAGAAAGCAACAACAAAAAAACCGCGTGTTAACTTCAAATAAACATGCAAGCATATCGAGCTAGCAAGCATTTCAGTTTAAAGTTCTTCCAGCAACGAATATGACAGAAACAAGTTAGTTGTAACCACTGCCAAGTTAAACTTTCTTATCACCGGAGCACCTTGAGCTTAACATATCACTTAAATGCCAAACACACTGTAGACATCACCAAACAATTCAATGACTCAGAGAAGCTAACCAATGTAATGGCGAAGTGGACAGCTACTGTAGACCTTTTTTTGTGCTTCACACTTTGGTATTGAACATAAAATGGTAATGCTGCTCCCTGCTGTTACCTCAGAAATTGCCTGTTTTTGGTAGATTTTTTCCCCATAAAGAGAATTTCCTGTCAGTGACAATAAGCTTTAATTTATTATTATTGCTATTTTTTATTTTACATGTTTAAGTTGAGCTTTACACTAAATATGTGTTACTGATAAGTGCAACAAATGTTACAACACTTTTGTTCATATGGCAACAGAACATTAAAATAAAAGTGCTCTTTACACTACTTTTGAATTCATTCTTGGAGTTTGCGCATACAATGCGATTAATCATGATTAATCAGGCAAATTATGCGATTAATCGCGATTAAAGATTTTAATCGTTGCCCAGCCATAACATGAATACAAATATTTTATCATATTTAGGCTCATCTGAAACCATAAACACTTGGTTTTTGACGAGCATTAGCAATGCATTTCTCTGGTAAATATTCAGACAGTTGCAGCTTTTGCTGAAATGTCACAAAACAAAAAATATGAACCATTTATTACATATATGTTGCTCTCCATTATTTCCCCGAACAGCAGCATAATAAAGTTTGTGTGAAAATGTTTCACATTTAAATGCTTTCACATGTCATATGTCTTTTTCTATTTTGTATTTAAAAAAAAAAAAAAAACGGAAGTGTTTCCAGTGTTTACAACTTCAGTTTTAAGACAAAAACTACACTGATGCATTACCCCTCTATGAGAAGAGACAAGCAAATCAGACATAAAAATCTGCTTGGCTTTGATAAACGAAGAGCGTAGACATGCTCAAACAATTCAGAATTTTTTGCATAAAATTAAGCAAAAATGTAAATAATTGAGGATTTAAAAAGGCTACAAAGACGGTTAGTCATTTAGAGGATTCAAATTGTCCACTGCCTGAGCCCTCGGCAGCACAACAGGGGGAACACCGCTCGATGAGGGGCAGTAGCTTTCCTTGCTGATGGAGCTGTTTGGTGTCAGAGCCGCCCCCGATGCAGTTTCCGTTGACAAAGACTCGTGGCACCTTAAACAAGAAATGTTACAACATAAGAAGATTGTAAGTGTGTCAACTTAAGTAAAATAAAGCAAGAGAAAAGTTTTAAGACACTACTGCTCTTAAGAATTTGCAGAAAATCCGTCAACGATCTTCTGACATATTTCTGTCCAGATAATTGCCCATGATGCTTTGGAAAATCGGTAGAGTTCATCTAAATTGTTTGGCTAACTCTCACATACCCAGCTTTCAAGCAATGTCCACAAACTTTCCATTGGGTTGAGATAAGGACACTCCAGAAGCTTAATTCCATCCTGCTTCATCCATTCCAAACCCCTTTTCCACACGTGTTTTTGCTCAGTATCCTATTGAAACATCTAGAGAGTAATTTTGGATGAAGCTGAATAATTTGGAAGTAGTCTCCCCCCTCAATTTTCTGTCCATCTGATGTGACACCCTAGTATAACTGGCAGCTCAGCAGTCCCTCAGCTTGATTATGGCGTTCCCCACCTTTGACTCATCCAAACATGCCTCTTGACATTATAAATTTACCATTAGATTTGTCTTGGCTGAAGATAAAACATCTTCCCAAAAAGAAATTGAAGTGCCAATGTGGACAACCGAAAAGTTCAGCTGACTCTGAAGGTTTGATTTAGCAGAAGCTGTATTTTTCTCGGTTGGCACCCCTTCCCATTCCATAGCATAGTAGGTTTAATTGGACTGCAGTAATTGTGACTAAAGTATTTCAAATGTTATGAGGTCAGATTTGGTACATACATGTAAGACTCAGCTTATTGGATGGAATCTCACAGCAGAAGATGCCCACACCAGACAAATTACAGTACCCTGGGATTTATTTGAACAATTATTGTCATCACAACATTTGACAATGACAATGTCATTGTATCATTTTCTAAAAACCTTACAGCCCTATAACCTGACAACAGCCAGCTGTATGTTGCTCCGCCTAGCTCCACTCACATACATCTGGGACCCCGCCGGTAGAGAGTGATTTCTCCAACCAAATTTATGGTCTGGCCAATCAGGACGCAGGGCTGGAGTTTCATAGATGTGACGTAATGGAGACGCGACCATGAGGTGAGACTGTTTTGATAGCAATGGCGGCTCGTCGAGGAAGCAAGCGTTAACATTGATGCTGCTATTTCTTCCGTGTTGTCCAATCTACCTAATATTGTTTCATTAAAAGAACATCAGAGAACGCCTCTGAAGGCTTTTGTTGGTGGAAACCATGTTTTCGCCCTTCTCCCGATTGGATTTGGCAAGTTTTGTTTTCCGGGGCCAGCGGACGTGCAGACGCGGACGCGCCCCGGAGCGGTTAGCGGTTAGCGCTAACTATGTTAGGAGGCCTTTAGTCCTCAACGCGGTCGGCCCGGAATCGACTCCGACCCGCGGCGCTTTGCCGCCTGTCTTCCCCCCTCTTCCTGTCAGCTCACTGTCAATAAAACGCATGCCACTAGAGCCGCAAACACATTATTATTTTATTTTTTTTTTTTTTCCCTGCGTCGCTATCATCAGCGTCACGGGTTAGCTTCGGGTTAGCTACTGCGATTGATCACTGCACTTTATCCTGTACTGTAATTGACTGCAAGGTATCCTGTAGAGTTACTGCAATATTTCTGAGCTGTGTGAAAACGAAATTTCGTTCTGTGTGCACTCTGTGTATACAAAATGACAATAAAGAAAGTCTAAGTCTAAGTCCTAAGTCTAAGTGTGAGTGGTTGAAATAGCACGTCGATAAAGATGACAGACAAGTGGCTTATCCAATCATATGCAAGAATTTTTGATAAGGCCCAGCCTTCTGTGAAGGCAATTCCTATGGCGGTGTCCCAGATGTATGCGAGTGGAGCTAGGCGGAGCGACATACAGCTGGCTGTTGTCAGGTTAACAGCCCTAGTCCTCACCAATTTAATTTCATCTGATAGTACCAGTCCAGGTCAGATGACGGTTGATACCTGGACACAGCTGGGGCGTTCCAACAATCATCCCAAAAATAAATCAAAACTTGTTTGAAACAGATTAATCGGGTCTCTGGAATGATTCTAACCTAAAGTCTGTTGAAAACTTGTTGTTCATCCTCAAAAGTGGGAACTGTGTGAGAAAACAAACCAATTCGAATGAACTTCATAAATTTTGCCGAGAGGAATGCCCAACTATCCGATCACAATCATGACTTGTTGACAGCTACACAAACATGTGTGGCCGTGGAAAACCTACTAATCAATCAATTAATCTACCAATCCATAATTTATTTGTATAGTCCTTTCCACTTCCACCATAATGGTGACTAAAGCGCTAAATAAAAAAAATAAAAACACACAGGGATAAATGACATTAAAATGGTTAAAACAATTTAGATAAAACCAGAATTATAACGGCCGTTTTAAAATTAAAAGCTTTCCTGAATAAAGCAGTTTTTTATGAAGGCAGATTTGTGTCTTTATTATTCAATCAAAAAAAAGGTTGCTTCAATCAAAAAATATATTTTCAATTAAAAAAAAATTCACTTCAATTAAAAAAAAACTTTTCAATCAAAGAAAAAAAGTATTTGAATCCAAAAATATATTTGAGACTCAAAAAAATACATTTGAACACTGATTTTCTTCGATTGAAAATGTTTTCTTTGATAGAAGTCCGTTTTTTTTGTTTGAAGCAATGTTTTTAATTGAAGTAGCATTGTTTTTTGATTGGACCATATAATGGGTAGGACATTTGTGTCTTTATCATTCAATCAAAAAATAAGTTGCTTCAAACAAACAAACAAGGGAATCAATAAAAAAAGTCACTTCAATGAAAAGATAAACGTTTTCAATCATAGAAAATAGTTTTGAATGAAAATAAAATATTTGAGACTCCAAAAATTGCATTTGAACACTTTTTTTTTAATTGAAAATGTTTTCTTTGATTGAAGTAATCTTTTTTTGCGTTTGGGGTATACATGGGTAGGACATTTGTGTCTTAATCATTCAATTCCAAAAAAGTTGTTTCAATCAAAAAAAATATTTTCAATTAAAAAAAAATAAATTAAATGCAAAAAAAAAATTACCCGTCAATAAAAAAGTATTGAAGAGAATGTGTTTTTTCTTTGTTGTTTTTTTTTTTTTTTGAAGAAAAAAAAAATTTGAAGTTCAAAATTTTTTGATTAAATAACTTTTTTTTTTGAAGAGAAAAAAGTTTTAAAGTTCAATTTTTTTTGATTGAATCATTTTTTTTTTGAAGTGAAAAAAGTTTTGAAGTTTAGATTTTTTCGTTTGAATCACTTTTTTTTTTTGAAGCTCAAAAAGTTTTGAAGTTCAAATTTTTTCGATTGAATCATTTTGGAACAAACGTACCGTGGTGGGCGGGTGCTTCTCTATTGGTCAGACATGTTTGATTGACAAGTGTCTACACCAACGACGTCTTTCTGACAAAGAAGTCTTGTTCGGCACTCCCCAGGCCAGACAGCTTTTTACCAGCAAGAGGGAACAGCGGTGAAGTTCTCGGTAAGTAGATAAAACAGGTTGAAAATAATTGTTGTCATGTTATTAGCCTATTCTGTTGATATTTACAATAAATTGTACGCTTACTAACTTAGTTCACGTTGAGGAATGTTTGTAATGGTGTGAGGTTAGAGATCTAAATATTTTCAGACAGGCAAGCAAAGTGGGCGAACCTATGGCCCCCACACAGCAGCTTGCTATGTGCTAGCTAGAGCTACTGTGTTGAGTAAAGTGGCCACAGCGCTGCCTGTTTTGTAAATGCTTTTATCTTGAGAGCGGGATAGGTTGCTTAAGCTGCTGTTAGTCGAGGTGCATGCGTCCCTCTCCCCCCTCCCCCCATACATTTACCGCTGGGTCTGGTGTCGGCCAAGTGCCATGTACTGTGCAGGGTATGGCAGGCCGTTTTAACATTTATTAGCTTGACTGAATATGAATTTCAGACATCTCAAATACGGAATAAGATTTTTGCACTTAAAATAATAACAGTTCATCTACATCATCTTATTTCAAGTGCAGAATAGCTAATGACCTTCTTTTAGGGGTAAGAATACTCATTCCATTGGCAAATAGTCTTATTTAGCTGCTCAAATCAAGGAAGAATACACTGATTTCAAGAAAGTTTTACTCACTTTTAGTTCCCTTTTTGCAGTGCTAAAGTCTTGACTTAATGTGTATTTCAGATATCTCCAACAGAATTCTTGCTATCTAAAGTAGAAACTTTAGAAATCTTAAATATAATTATTTATAGTAGAAATTACATCACTTTTCCCATTTATGTGTAGTGGGATTTTACTTTCGGATATCTAAAATAACTTTCTTCCTATCTAAAATAAACTTTCTGGATGTCTGAAAACTAATCTTGGATCTCCATAATCCATTTTTTACCGGTCATAGTTTTTATTTCAGATATCAAAAATCAATGATCAAAAGTTTTGAAACCAATATGTAAGACATCCAACTTTGTAAATTCCGCTTTCTGTCCGTCAATTTGCGTTGGTAGTAATTGACAGAATTGCAAGAAAAGGGCATGAAACCGAGCGAGCCCTTAGCCAGGGAATGTGTAGCGACAGAGAGCGACGTTCAATAGAAAGTTGTGTAAGAAACCTTCACAGAATTGAACATTTATTGTCTACAGAAACCTACAATGAACAGTAAAGCAGTTTGACTGAGGTTGGAGTGCTAGCAATAGCTCATTTCCATCGAACCGAGGATCGTCGTGTTAGTTCAGGTAAGTCCTCACAAACAAAATTTCTTTTCTTTTTTTTTATTAATTGATTTCTATTTTATTTTTTTGCTGTTAAAGATTGGGTTGTCTTCTGTATAAAATGTAATACTTAACATTTGTTTTCCTAGGGCGGAGTGGCAGACCATCTATTGTTACCAGAGAGCACATAGACGTCCTTATGAAGCAAGGACATACAATCAAAAAAAAGGCAAAAATGATGGGATGTTCCTCGTCGTTTTTGAACAACAAATCAAAGCTGGTGGACCTACGCATAAGAGGAAGACTGTCTGCCTTAGATGACAATCAGCTGCAAGAGCGTGTGAGCACATTGCAGGACCAGTATCCAAACTCTGGGAATGAGGTTTGTCTTTTCTACAGAAAATTGATATTTAAGTTGGATCCGCTTGTGAGAGTATTTTTTAATCATTAATGCTTTCATGTTTGTATTTTTCAGATGATGAGGGTGCTGCTTCGTGCTCAAGATGTGATTGTCACACGGGCCGGGGTACGCTAAATGTTGGGAAGGACAAACCTGACATCTGCTGCAAGAAGGTGGAGTCGGACTGTTGCAAGGTGGGCTTACCATGTGCCGTACCCCAACAGTTTGTGGCATATTGATTTTTATATATATATATATATATATATATATATACATACACTCACCGGCCACATTATTAGGTACACCTGTCCAACTGCTCGTTAACATTTAATTTCTAAGCAGCCAATCACATGGCGGCAACTCGGTGCATTTAGGCATGTAGACATGGTCAAGAGAATCTCCTGCAGGTCAAACCGAGCATCAGTATGGGGAAGAAAGGTGATTTGAGTGACTTTGAACGTGGCATGATTGTTGGTGCCAGAAGGGCTGGTCTGAGTATTTCAGAAACTGCTAATCTACTGGGATTTTCACGCACAACCATCTCTAGGGTTTACAGAGAATGGTCCGAAAAAGAAAAAACATCCAGTGAGCGGCAGTTCTGTGGGCGGAAATGCCTTGTTGATGCCAGAGGTCAGAGGAGAATGGCCAGACTGGTTCGAGCTGATAGAAGGGCAACAGTGACTCAAATAACCACCCGTTACAACCAAGGTGGGCAGAAGAGCATCTCTGAACGCACAGTACGTCGAACTTTGAGGCAGATGGGCTACAGCAGCAGAAGACCACATCGGGTGCCACTCCTTTCAGCTAAGAACAGGAAACTGATGCTACAATTTGCACAAGCTCATCAAAATTGGACAATAGAAGATTGGAAAAACGTTGCCTGGTCTGATGAGTCTCGATTTCTGCTGCGACAGTCGGATGGTAGGGTCAGAATTTGGCGTCTACAACATGAAAGCATGGATCCATCCTGCCTTGTATCAACGGTTCAGGCTGGTGGTGGTGGTGTCATGGTGTGGGGAATATTTTCTTGGCACTCTTTGGGCCCCTTGGTACCAATTGAGCATCGTTGCAACGCCACAGCCTACCTGAGTATTGTTGCTGACCATGTCCATCCCTTTATGACCACAATGTACCCAACCCATGATGGCTACTTTCAGCAGGATAATGCGCCATGTCATAAAGCTGGAATCATCTCAGACTGGTTTCTTGAACATGACAATGAGTTCGCTGTACTCAAATGGCCTCCACAGTCACCAGATCTCAATCCAATAGAGCATCTTTGGGATGTGGTGGAACGGGAGATTCGCATCATTGATGTGCAGCCGACAAATCTGCGGCAACTGTGTGATGCCATCATGTCAATATGGACCAAACTCCCTGAGGAATGCTTCCAGCACCTTGTTGAATCTATGCCACGAAGAATTGAGGCAGTTCTGAAGGCAAAAGGGGGTCCAACCCGTTACTAGCATGGGGTACCTAATAAAGTGGCCGGTGAGTGTGTATATGTATATATATATATATATATATATATATATATATATGAGAGTGAGACAGGCTGCTTGATTTGCTGTACTGAATCATGGAGAGTGAGCAGAGTTATGCTGGTAGTTACGCCACCTTTCGGTCTTTTGAGTTGGAGGATTTTTCACCCTCCTCATCCCCGGCGGTGTAGGAAGGTTTTTGTGGAGCCAAGCAGGCCAGACTCTGATCAATTTGACCTGCTGGCTCAAGGCCCTGACTCAGTGAAGCCACAACCTGGCGCTGCAGAGTCAAATGGTGGACAGAATTGGTCCTGTTATATATTATCATATATCAGAATCAACATATATTTTCTGCTTTGTAACCCAGGCGGGATCACCGGCAGCTTTGTGCATCATGATTGATTTGTAATGTGGACACGTCAGCCCCAGATCACCCTCTCTGTATCGACTCAAACAGCAGGCAGATACCGCAGATCGCCCATGTCCAATGTCCAACCTAGAATCAACATCACAGTCTCACAGCAGCCCCTTCCCGGCTGCCTCAAGACACTAACTGCAGAACAATTGATTGCTTTCACATACACTCCCCAACAACACATAAAAAGTTGGTAGATTTGTTTTTTGAAGAGAAAAAAGTCGCTAGAGGGTTTGAAAAGTGCAATAGTGCTCTCTATGGAGGCACGAGAAGATGCTCTATTTTTTTGTTTTGTTTTTTAAGACTGAGCTGGCTTTTATAGTCCTGAGCAGCCAGGGGACCAATGTCACACACTCAGAATAGCATGGCACGTGCAGAAACTAATGTTAATTTGAAATTCAATGCAAGAAGTTTGACCCTAGGAAGGCGCCATACTGAGTTTTGGACACAAAAGCTGGATTTCAACAAATATGCATTATAATTTTTCAAATATAATGACCAGGATATGTAGATAGTACTATAAAACAACCATGTTAAGAGTTTATTGACAACAAACAGCTGATTTGGGGAAGAGTTACCCTTTAACAGAATTTAGCAACCTAGAAACCAGGCTTTTCCATATTTGTTAAGCCTCCTATCTGGAATACCCTCCAGGTTGATATCAGTAGCTCTTTAAGTTCTATTGTTGAGTTATTGTGCTCTGGATTGCTTTTTACAGAAAATTATCAAATGAAACAATATAGTGACCTTGAGTGTTTTTCCAGCAATGAATATATAACTTTGTCTTTTTGAAGATTGATAATGTTGATTTTTAGCACTAGGTGATAACGTGTTTCAAATATTTGCTGATATACTAATTCAATTATTCATAATTTCAGCAAAAATTTTTGAAACCATTGATTTATTTCTAATACGGGTTTTCTGATCATTATCGTATATTGTCTCCAGGTAGGGGGTTGTATCCTTATTTTAAGTACTAATTTTATTTTGTGTTGTTTCAACTTTCTAGATGGGGCTTTGTGATACATGGTGCCATCGAAGGACACCCGTGTGGGATTACCTCAGCTGCAGTATAAACAATAGGGCAACAACAGTACTCTGTCAGCTTTTGAAAGCAACATCTTACTATGGACTACCATCAAGAGTCAGATCAGACCATGGGGATGAAAACATGGTGCTTGCTTTATGCATGCATCTAGTTCAAGGGCTGGAACACAGAGGCTTCATAACAGGAGAATCAGTTCATAATCAGCGCATAGAACGCCTTTGGCAGGATGTATTTTTGCATGTGCTGCAGCATTTCTACCATACATTCTACTGTCTGGAGGACGCAGAGAATCTTAACCCAGATAATGATATCCACAGACTTTCTTTACATATTGTATATCCACCTGAGATTCAAAGGAGGCTGGAACAGTTCAGACAGGCTTGGAACCAGCATGGTTTGCCCACAGAAAGTAATCACACAGCAGCTCGTCTGTAATTCTGATGCAGAATACATTTGACAATTATTGACATTTAATCATTCTTTTGCACATTGCCATTATCACTTTATTTTAGATCTGTAAATATTTATATATATATATATATTTCTTTTGTGGGGAATGTTGTATTTATATAATTATGTTGTTTTTATATCTGCAGCGTGTAACGAAAATAATTTCCCACTGAGATTATTAAAGTATTTCTGATTCTGAAATAACTGTTGGGTGCGGTTCCATGAAACCTTGCAGTCAGGCCGCTGTGAGGAACTTGTAAACTTTAGTTCAGGAAAAGGAAGAAGCATGAATACCGTCACTGTATCCCTAACCTAACCTTCGGATGTTTGCGTTTCTACCACAGCCTACCACGTTTTAATTGTGCTCTGAGCCAAAGATTCTGTTTAGCAAATTTAGATGCCCAAGTCAAGACGACAGAGGCTCACAAAGGACTGTACACATTATGCACAAACGCATCAGACAGACTAGGTAATATAAAACAGCTTCTTTATTGACTCTAATGGGAAATTCTATATAGTTTACATATCTTATGTTTCAACCTCTCCCTTACATCTGGAGCTGCTGTCTTACAGGAGTTGTCTGGACCAACATGATCACACATACAGAACCTTCTGAAAGTATTTAGCCCCCTTGAACTTTTCAACCTTTGGCCAAATTTCAGGCATAAAGATATAAAACTGCATGTTTTCGTGAAGAATCAACAAGTGGGACACAATCATTAAGTGGGATGAAATTTATTCATTCTCTTTCTTTTAAAAAACACATTTTTATTTTGGCCCTCTTCTTGTGTTAAACTTCTTCCTCCTTTTGGCAAAAATATCTGTTTATTTTTTCTTTGTCATTAGTGGCCATGATAAGTTCAGTTTAATATGTTTTTATGTATCAAACTTTAATTTTGAGTATTTTCTTTATTGCCATAAAGACAAACCTAGAAGAGAACATATGATGGTCTTGGATAACAATTTGTCAACTTCCTGAAAGTTGTTAAAATCTAAAACCATTTCAGAAGTTTAATGACAGAACCTGAATCATCTCGCACAGTCTTCTGATATTTTATCCTCAGGACCAGCTAAAGGCTTTTTGTAAAAAACATATGAACAGTATTTTTTAAACACTGGTACACTTTTCAGACTTGTAAAACCACGTTTTACCTTAAAATTAAGTAAAACATTAACAACTGGACAAACATGCAAACCCGTCATCACCTTACAGCGTAACCTTTCATAGTCACATTCGTGATCATTTAAGAAACTCCAAAGGTCGGAGCTTGCAAAATTCCCTCCATCATGTATATTCTAACAGCCTTGTAGGAGGAGTGCAGCAACAGATACAACAGGACAACAACACTAGTATTGGCTTCTGGGTAAATTGTCTTGGTGTCATGCAGAAACTGGATTTCAGGCTGGCAGGAAAAGCCAAGTGGAGGAATGGCAGAGGCTCCAGAGGTGAACATCAAGAGAGAGGGTGGACCATCCTCCTCTTCTATAAGACAGAACAATAGAAGAATATGACTGTTAGACGTGGAAAAAATACCCCTGATGTATTGTACAAAGTAATTTTAAATTTATGGAAATTGACTAAAATGCAAAATCAGACCTTCAATGTCAATCAGCCAGTCACTCCAAAAGCAGACCAACTGGTTCTCCAGAACGCGCTGATTGCTGCCCTGAGCAGAATAGGCCACTGTGGCTCATGTCCCTGGCAGTGAGGGCTTTCTCCTCACACACGGACATGTCAGGAACAACCGCTGGGTTTTTCTGCAGCTCTTTCAGTAGCCCCAGAATCTTGAAGCCCTCTGCAAACCTAAGAGGCAAGGCAAGTTTATGTCTAAAGCACATCTAATGTACAAGAAAATTTCTACAAAAACCTTAAAGCAAGGTACAGAGGACATTAAAAAAGTACATATAAAAAAACAAACATGATTAACAAACAACTTATTAAAGGAACAATAAGCATTATTTTGACACAAGGTTGTGCTTTAGCACCGTCTGTAGACCAAAACAATCATGGGTGCTTTCAAAGGCTGCCTGCACCGCGGCGTGGTGACCACTCTGCATTTCTCAGCGTATTATTAGCATGGTGGGCCGCCAGGCTAATATTAACTATAGACCTGAGAACAGGTGGGTCTTTAATCTGGATTTACATAAAAATGTTTTAGCTAAGTCTGGGAGTTTGTTCCAGACATGTGGAGCATAGAAGCTAAATGCAGCTTCTTTAGGTCTGCTTCTGACTATGGGAACCGGTCCAGATTCCATCCAAATGACCTGAGAGGTCTTATGGATTTATGTTGGATCAGAAGGCCACTGATGGATCCTGGTCCTAAAACAATCAGAGCTTTATAGACCAGCAGCATAACTCAAAAGTCTGTCTTCTGACAGTGAGGGAGCCAATGGAAAGACCTCAGAACCAGACTGATGTGGTCCAAGGGTTTGTTTTTAGCTAGGGCTGAATGAGCTGCAGTTGTCTATTACAGGGGTTGGACAATGAAACTGAAACACCTCTTATTTTAGTGTGGTAGCTTTCATGGTCAAATTGGACCAGCCTGGTGGCCAATCTTCATTAATTGCACATTGAACCAATAAGAGCAGAGTGTAAAGGTCCAATTAGCAGGGTAAGAGCACAGTTTTGCTCAAAATATTGCAATGCACACAACATTATGGGTGACATACCAGAGTTCAAAAGAGGACAAATTGGATGCACATGGTCCTTCATTCTGGAGGACCATGTGCCTCCAATGGTTCAAACTAGTGATGGGTCCGGCAACACCGATGCGTCGGCGCATGTGTCGAGCTCATAGAGCAAAACCCGTGTTGATACGAAAGTCACGTGACCGATACAGGAACTGTTTCGAACTGACTGACGCGCCAAACTGTTTCTGTTCCCTCTAAGCTGCACGCGTGTGCATTTGCGCACAGCAAAGATATGCTGCGCAGTAAATAAAATCCAAGTTGAACTATAAACAAAGTAACGGTTAATAATGGTTCATTTTTAACCATGTTGCAACTCTGGTGTGATGGTGTTGTACCACAGTCTCGCTCTGTGAGCGCCAGGTGCTGATCGGAGCGCACCACTGATGGATGGGTTGGGCAGACGCCTTTACGGTTGGGCGGGTTGCGCTGTGCGTCTTTGTTCTGAGCGTCGTTTCAGAAAAAACAGCTGATCTACCCTTAGTAGAAAGCTGCTACTCTGAGTAGTTCGATCAATCATTGAACGTGAGCATGAGCATTGAAAGGACATGGCAGCAAAACATTTTTAATAAATAAATAAATATAAAAGCCAGTCCACAAGCATCCTCGTTCACATTATTTATTGACTGTATCTAAAAAAAAAAATCAAATATATGTTTAATTCAAATGAAAATATAAAATAATGCAATGCAACATACAATGATTTAAATTGTATTGTGTATACTTGGTCATCAAATCAGTGTCAGTTAACACTGTCAAACAGGCTGCCTGTAGGGATTTTTAAGGTCCAGCAGGTGTCAGTATTCAGTGACACAGTATCAATACAGTTTGGCAATGTGTTGAAACGCTTCATGACGCCTCATCGACCCATCACTAGTTCAAACATTGTATCCTGAAGGAGGTGCCGTGTATCAGGATGAAAATGCACCAATACATACAGCAAGACTGGTGAAAGATTGGTTTGATGAACATGAAAGTGAAGTTGAACATCTCCCATGGCCTGCAGTCACCAGATCTAAATATTATTGAGCCACTTTGGGGTGTTTTGGAGGAGCGAGTCAGGAAACATTTTCCTCCACCAGCATCACGATGTGACCTGGCCACTATCCTGCAAGAAGAATGGCTTAAAGTCCCTCTGACCACTGTGCAGGACTTGTATATGTCATTCCCAAGACGAATTGACGCTGTATTGGCCGCAAAAGGAGGCCCTACACCATACTAATAAATTATTGTGGTCTAAAACCAGGTGTTTCAGTTTGATTGTCCAACCCCTGTATATTTTAATGGTTGATCTGTAAACATGCTGTTACAATAATTAGGCTGACTGCAGATGAATGGAGGACTAGTTTCTCCAGGTCCTGCAAAGTAATCACACAATTTATCTGATATTCTTAAGGCTGATTTTGTAATTGCCTTAACTTGTTTCTTAAAATTTAGGTCTGAATCTGTCACTAAATCCAGATTTCTGGCCTAGTTGGTGGTTTTTAGAAGTATAGATTAATATCCCTGTCCATCAATCTTACTCATAAAAGCACCATAACACAAGTATGCTAACAGAAACATGGAGGAACCCATTTTTTCCCCTCAGATCTTATGACAACATCAACACCTTTGTTAAGATAAGAGGGTGGGAATATGTTACTGGTCGTGGGCAACTCTCATAGGTCCGTTGACAATAAACTTGACAGCGGAGCGAACTAGGGAGTCCTTTTTTCTCCAGTTTGGGACATGCCTAAGGCAACCCTTGATGCTAATGTTGTCTGCAGCTTCTTCAATGGCAAAATTAGCCTCATTGGTGGTTTCACCTTCTTTTGTCTGAATAAAGATGAATACACATGAGTCCACCCCGCCTCTCCCCCAGTGACCGCTGGAGATAGGCACCAGCAACCCCCGCCACCCCATCAGGGATTAGGCGGGTCTGAAAATGGATGGACGGACACATGAGTCTCACCAATAAACTCATGCTAAGTGCATGTCTTTGGACAATGGAAGGAAACCGGTGTGCCTAAAGGGGGCCACATATACACAGGGAGAACATGCAAACTTCACACAGAGGCTTTTAAGCCTCATCTGTGGTAGGCCCACATTATCCAGGACTAAGCATTTTAAAAAGTATTGAAGGTGACAAATGACAGTTTATACTCATACCTTGATTAGCTGCTCCCAGAGTTTGTGATCATGCAGAACTTCTGGTCTGAAAGGGGCCTTTGGAAGCCCGCAAATTGCTGAAACAGCCCTTCTGAGAAAAAATGGTGGGCAACTCCGCCACGGATAACACAGACTGTAATAATTTTTGCTACAAAGTAGTACAACTTTGCTTCCAATGCTGCAGAAGAAACATAAAAGGATGGTTAGTTAAATGACTACCCAAGACTAAAAAATCCTCTGCTTAAAATAGACTGAATTCACTAGAATGAGGAAGGCATCATTAAAAACTTACCCTGACATACAAAATACCCTAGCACTAATATGTGACGTTTATTTGATGGCTGGCTGGAGAAATACTCATGTCCACTCCACTGATCAGCTAAGACAAAATGGCTTTTAGGGTAACTCTGAGAGATGGGAAGAGGAGAAAGATTAACTGTAATGTAACAATTCTATAATCTCATTTTAAAAGTTTTCGTTTTTTGTGACCAGAAGTTCAATTCAATTTATTTAAATGTTATTTATATAGTGCCAATTCACAACACAACCTTGTATAGGCATATTGAAATTTTAGATATCTGAAATTCCAATTTAATTCGTCATATAATCAGTAGTGGATATATGTAATGTCATTTCTACTAGTAGAAATATATTTTTGATGTCAAGAATTATATATCTGGATATCTAGAATGTTTTATTTATTTTTTATATCTGAAATGATGATGACTAGTATTGACTGGATTATGGAGATCTGAAATTAGATTTCATCCTAGTCGGAATTCAGTTTTAGACATCCGGAATGTTTATTTTAGATTGGAAGAATGTTATTGTAGATGTCTGTAAATAAAAGCCCTATACACATGAATGGGGAAAGTGACGTAATTTGTACTACTTTGAATTATATTCAAGATATCTGAAATATTCATTTTAGATAGGACAAATGTTATTGTAGATGTCTGAAATGTAAATTTTGACTAGGAAGGAATGTATTTGAGATGTCTGGTATACTCAGTCAAGCTAATAAATGTTAAAACGGCCTGCCATACCAGCGCAGTACATGGCACTTGGCCGACACCGGACCCAGCGATAACTGTATGGGGGGGAGAGACGCATGCACCTCGACTAACAGCAGCTTAAGCAGCCTATATCCCGCTCTCAAGATAAAAGCATCTACTAAACAGGCAGCGCTGTGGCCACTTTACTCAACACAGTAGCTCTAGCTAGCACATAGCAAGCTGCTGCGTGGGGGCCATAGGTTCGCCCACTTTGCTTGCCTGTCTGAAAATATTTAGACATCTAACCTCACACCATTACAAACATTCCTCAACGTGAACTAAGTTAGTAAGCGTACAATTTATTGTAAATATCAACAGAATAGGCTAACAACATGACACCAATTATTTTCAACCTGTTTCATCTACTTACCGACAACTTCACCACTGTTCCCTCTTGCTGGTAAAAAGCTTTCTGGCGAGTGCCGAACAAGACTTCTTTGTCAGAAAGACGTCGTTGGTGTAGACACTTGTCAATCAAACATGTCTGACCAATAGAGAAGCACCCGCCCACCACGGTACGTTTGTTCCAAAATGATTCAATCGAAAAAATTTGAACTTCAAAACTTTTTGAGCTTCAAAAAAAAAAGTGATTCAAACGAAAAAATCTAAACTTCAAAACTTTTTTCACTTCAAAAAAAAAAATGATTCAATCAAAAAAATTGAACTTTAAAACTTTTTTCTCTTCAAAAAAAAAAGTTATTTAATCAAAAAATTTTGAACTTCAAATTTTTTTTTTCTTCAAAAAAAAAAAAAACAACAAAGAAAAAACACATTCTCTTCAATACTTTTTTATTGACGGGTAATTTTTTTTTTGCATTTAATTTATTTTTTTTTAATTGAAAATATTTTTTTTGATTGAAACAACTTTTTTGGAATTGAATGATTAAGACACAAATGTCCTACCCATGTATACCCCAAACGCAAAAAAAGATTACTTCAATCAAAGAAAACATTTTCAATTAAAAAAAAAGTGTTCAAATGCAATTTTTGGAGTCTCAAATATTTTATTTTCATTCAAAACTATTTTCTATGATTGAAAACGTTTATCTTTTCATTGAAGTGACTTTTTTATTGATTCCCTTGTTTGTTTGTTTGAAGCAACTTATTTTTTGATTGAATGATAAAGACACAAATGTCCTACCCATTATATGGTCCAATCAAAAAACAATGCTACTTCAATTAAAAACATTGCTTCAAACAAAAAAAAAGCGGACTTCTATCAAAGAAAACATTTTCAATCAAAGAAAATCAGTGTTCAAATGTATTTTTTTGAGTCTCAAATATATTTTTGGATTCAAATACTTTTTTTCTTTGATTGAAAAGTTTTTTTTTAATTGAAGTGAATTTTTTTTTAATTGAAAATATATTTTTTGATTGAAGCAACCTTTTTTTTGATTGAATAATAAAGACACAAATCTGCCTTCATAGTTTTTGAGCGTTGGCTTTAAAGGGTCAAGTTCATTTGTAGTCTAGTAAATAGATCTCGTGGCCCGTGTTGGGGTGCGGCCACAGAAAAAGCTCGGTCACCCCAATTGTTTCAATGACCATTTGTCATTGAAACAAAGCTTGCTGGCAGTTTATTCATATATCTGAGCCTGCATGTGTAATGCTGACATACATTGTTAACCATGTTGTGCGAAGTAGAGACCAGAGAGAACCAAAATAAACGCATCTTTGATTAAATTCAAACCTATTCTTATTTTTATAAAATATTTTATGTTGCATTATAGTTCCCCACTGGAAAAAGATGGTTTATAATAGACCATCGAACGCCCCAAATGAATTTCTGCCCATGATTAACAGATGTGTATGTTTCTACACAGAATTGTAGTTGTTACTTGTTTTAAGAGCTTCCGCCTTATTTATTTGCAAATGTTCTCATTAGTCAAGACCATTTCATTTCAATGCATACTCTTTTTTTTGCAGGTTTCCAGCCACCTGCCCAATGTTTAGCTCCATCCACAGATTCAAATCAGGACTCTGGCTGTGTCGCTCCAAAACATTAATTATACTCCCGGTCAGAAGAAACATGTTGGTAAAATTAAAAGATTACATTAAAACCAAAATCTGCCATGGGGTATGAATCATTCTGGGCTAGAGTTGAATCCATTCTTTTGTTTGATCCTAAGGTTAAAATAAAGTGTTCCCTAAGTGTCTGATCCTAAAATACAACACCCTTACTGTTCTGGCGCCAGTCATTTGTGCCAAGGCCTCTTGAAGTCTCTTCCCATCGTTGTGCTGGTCCAGTTCAATCACCTTGTAATTGGCACCGATTTCATTGAACACTGTTTTGGCCATTCTACAGTAGGGACAGGTGCTCTTGGAGAAGATGACAACACAGTTCTGTGACACCATCTCCTGAAAGATTAAGGAAAAATAGGAACCAGTCAGGTATGAAGCGTTCACTGAATTAGTTACAGGACTCACTCTGTTTTCATGAGAAAACATTAACATGCACTAGCTAAACAATTGCTGGAATTTACTCTATAAATGGTTCCGATTGCAAACTGAACTGAAAAAAAAACCCCACTTGCAATAATCTGCAAAAATCAAACAGACAGAAGATGTCCACGCAGACAACGGATTAAAAAGAGCAGGAATACTTTGAAAAACAACTATAAATGGATCGGTCTTCAGAAATATGTGAAACGCTATTCTTTGACATGAATCTAAGCTTTAGAGGACAGTTTAGTGGGTTGCAGAGGGCCTCCACAGCACGCGGTTATATTAACAGCAACACAACGAAAGCAGGAGGTGGATGTGTAAACATCTACCGGTACGTACCTGAACAAGCTGCACGCAGGCTGTACTGGAGAGACCCCCAGTACCGGTGGAGGTGAAGTTCCCCATCCTGAAAGAAAGAACACAGGTGCAATTTGGCACAACTAAAGCACAATTTCATACAACAATGAAAACTTCCGCACACAGTAAAGCAGAAGTCCATTTAATAACCTTAGAATTGGGAAAATACCAAAGGAAGGGAGGAAGGAAAGGCAAAATATTAGAAAAAGGAAAATAAAATAAACCATAACTGCAGCTTTAGTAGTCTACTGTTAGAGGAAGGTAGCAAAACCGTGCATTCCCCACTGCTGCTTTACTTAATGGCCTTTCTACAACTGCAGTAGGGCTTAAGAGGCCGATAATCCAGGATTATCCACTTTACAGCACTGCGGGCCCACCAGTGACCATGAAGATCTGCTAACACTAAAGTCTACCACCTGTAAGATTCTGGTGCCATCTGACACCTTTAGCGTTTAATTGATTTCTGGAACAAATATACTTGTTTAGATTGTCCAGGTTTATTAGATAGTTTTTTTTTTTTAAGGCAAGCAGTTCATATGTCCCCAAACTGCCCCCAATGTGTCAACTCAACTGTAAATACCACAAAATACATGTATATCAATGGATAAGAAAATCATCTGAAAAGTAAATTACTAATACTAAACAGAAATAAACAGTAAAAGTGATCAAGGAATGGCAATGTCCTGCTTGTTGGCAGCTCACAAGTTGATATCTGAATAGCTTGAGTAAAAACCTATTTCACAAATTTTATAGAATCAAGTCTAAGGGATTTAGTTTAAAGATCTAAATTGCAATTAAAAACAAGACCGGTACACTCGTCTAAATGTATGTGTTCCGGATAAAGGTTCTTTAAAACACAAAGTAATTTTCAACAACTTATTTTCTACAATTTAAAATGCTGAAAATGATCTCCAATAATTATGGTGCTTGTGGACCACCTCAAAGACTTTAAATGAGAATTAGTCTGAATTAATCTACTCGCCTTACTTATACTTCAAAATAAACTTTTGGATTTGCGAAACATTCATGTAACTTTAATGTTTTTGTCTAAGCAGAATTACTTTATACCACAGATTGTTCAAGAGCTTGTTATTTGTGTTAACATACAGAGCAAAATTACTTTTTTTTGCATTTTACAGATAATTTGACACGTTTTTAAGAAGCTTCTTGTCGTGAAGCACAATCCTGTCTACATTTAACAAGTTTAATAAGTGTCCAAGTTTTGTAAGACGGACCTTATGTAATGCGGTCATAATGTATAAAAATACATTGAAAATGATTTTTCTTCTTGTAGCGTCACGAATAAAGTCAGTGTTTGAAAGCCGCTGCATGGGCTAAACAATAATTTACACCTCGTTTGATCCTTTCAGAATATTAGATCTTGAAATGTAGCCTAAAAAAGGAGATCAAGCGTCCCTTCAAGCAGCAGATCTTTACTGAAGCCACGGTTCTAAGATAAATTCGGCATCACGGACACCATTGTTTTCCCGAGCTGCTTAGTGGTTTGCTAATGCTACCGATACGACAACAGAAGTAGCGGCATGTAGGGAACGTGGACGTTTGATTCAAGTCACTTAATAGCTGTTATTTAAGTGAAGCAAGCGGGAATGACCTTCGACAGCCGGTCCATACCACTCTACGAAGACACTCTGCGCGGACAAATATGGTGAAAAACGAACAAACGGCAAGTAAAGACTCGAGCTTTGGCCCCGAATGAAACATGCGGTTAGTGTATAAGCAGCTGTGGAGAAAACACAGCACACTCTGAAACTTTTCATCTGCTATCGCCCCGGTTTCTGTCTGAATCCCACCTAAATCCCACCTTACGTGACAAATCGATGGGACGTCCTTCTTCTTCTTCTTATAGTTCGGGTTGGTGAGTCAACTCAAGTGTTCGCTACCGCCACCAACAGGACGGAGGGGAGGATAACAATTAATGGGGAACAAGGACCAGTTTGCGTTGACTTAATGAGTTCTCAGCTATTTTAATTATGCTTAAAACGTCTTTTTTTTTCTTTTAGACCTGTGTATATTCTTCCCTACAGTTACTTCTACCGTTTTTGTCTGCTGCTTAGATGGTTTCCCAGATTCTTATCATTCTTATCATATTATAATTTTAGCATTAATTTAGCACTCATTATTTACTCTCAGTCAGCAGCAATATGACAGGGAATGAAAAGTAAGTTTGAACTTAATTTCAATCTATTGCATTATTATTTATTTGCCGATTAAACCTTAAAATATGTCTTTATCACAATTCATTATGATAATTTATTGTAACAACTGCAGGACATTAAGTTTATGAATATCCATGGCACATTTGTCATCATTTCATAATATTGGTGTTGCAAACAAATGTCAATTAAACCCTGTGTTCAAATTGCCCAATTATAGCACTACACAGGGGTTTAGCAGTTTTTCTTTCCTTCGCCATTAGGATTTTGTTGGGTAAACAGAAAATCTGATATCTGAAAAGCTTAATTTAAAACCTTTTTTGTCTAGTCTAAGCTGTAAACCTTTTCCAAGGTATATTAAAATTACAGACACTAGTAAACACTCTGAATACAGGACTGTGGCCAAAAATAATGATCAAAAAATTCCAGCTTTTTCATGATTGCTTCAATATACTGAGTTCTGCTTTTGGCAAGTTAAGAGATGGGAAAGACACTGGATATACAGATATGGTGTAACTGACTTTTAACATTGCATTACTAACTCATCCAAAACTTGAAATCTGTCTCAGTATTTCCAGCTGTTTGAAGACGATTATTGGCTCAATTTTTATCAGATTACCCCTCAGGAGGTTTACACTTCATTATGGCACTGACTTATTTTACTCTTCTGCTTTTTCTATAGCGAAAACTGCACAGTGGCACAGTTAGTAGCACTGCTGCCTTGCAGCAAGAAGGGTTGGACCTGGGCTCTTTCTGCTCTTTCTCTTTCTGAGTTTGGATGTAACGCCTGTGTATGCATGGGTTCTCTCCAGGTACTCTGGCTTCCCCCCACAGTCCAAAAAACATGACTTTTAGGTTAATTGGTCACTCTAAATTGCCTTTAGGTGTAGGTATATGCATGCATGGTTGTTTGTCCTGTAAGTTTGTTGTTTTGCAATTTAATAGATTGGTGTCTTATGCATACCTTGCCTCTCGCCCAGTGACCGCTGGAGATAGGCATTAGATAAATACTTTAATTGAGGGTGAAGTTATGTTTAGATTTTCTATTTTTTGTTTTCTATAATTACTTAAAATAGGATAGAGTAAAAATACTGGATGGTGGCCAACATTTGGAAGTTCAATGTCCTTCTTAACACAAACATAGATACATGTAATTCATTTTATTTTGTAGATAGTTATTTTTAATTATTCAAAATATGATGGCACATTTAATTCAATTACCCGATTTATCAAAACCTCTATTCACATTTGGAAAAGCTAAACTATACCATGTAAATGTGACAAGCTAGCAAAAAAACTGAGATGTGCACCAACTGGGTGAGTAGCAACATATCATCCTCTGCAACAGGGCTCTCTTACACGCTGAGGCAAACCCAGAAGAGCAACTGATATGAGAAATAAATGTAGCTATAACTTTTCGGCCTCTTGGATGAAGTTATCCGAAACCCCCACTGGCATTTACTTGCTAGAAAATACTCTGGCCTACAAAAAGTAATTGTCTATTTATTAATTTTTGTTTGACTAAAGTTAAACATGTCCTGAACATTATGAAAAATGTTAAATTATCACAAAACCTAACCTTAGAATAATGACATTTTGCAAAGTATCTCAAAAATACAAATATATCAGGTACTGTAATTACTGGAAAGTGGATGCCAGGACTGGCCACATAAAGGAGAAATTCCTAGTTTAGCTTGGAGAAGTGAGGTATTCCGTGACATTTAAATTGCATCTCAGAAGTGGACAGCCCTGAGACCAACTCATAATGAGACCATAGAGTAAATTTGGACATGTTAAGTCTCATACGGCCTCATGCCTTCTGGAGACTCGTCTACATGGACGTTTCCTGATTCACAATGAAGGAGAGCTGAACTGACATCCCAATATGTTTTATTGTATGTAAGGAATGTGTACAATAATGCTTCCACATTTGTAGTGTCTTGCCAAAGTATTTACACCACCTGAATGTTTTCAAATTTCTCACGTTAAAACTATGCAATTTAACCATGTGTAAAAATGTAGATTGTTGGAATTAATTTTACTATTCTCTATATGTTTTGTTTTATTTACCATGTTCATTGCATTTA
The DNA here is from genome assembly GCA_037039145.1 of Fundulus diaphanus. Classification (NCBI taxonomy): domain Eukaryota; kingdom Metazoa; phylum Chordata; class Actinopteri; order Cyprinodontiformes; family Fundulidae; genus Fundulus; species Fundulus diaphanus. The sequence goes on along the minus strand of CM073128.1, from coordinate 15,653,163 downwards.
TCATGTATTTACTCATTACTATTAAAAAGGTTTTAAGGTTTGCGTTTTTCAGATATTAAAGTGTTTTTCAGATGACTAATATCTCTCTTATGCATTATTGTGTTTGTGTTTATTAGTATTGTAATTTATTTACTGGAGCATATACCATGCTTTATCTTACCTTATACTATGTGTTTCAACAGTCTCTCTCATCATTGCAGAAGGCCTGCAGAGATATGACTCTTCTAAGAACTGAACTGAACTGTGTGAACGGCGTTGTATTATCTTGAAGGTCACATTATAAAGGTTTTTGTAACTAGGGGCCTCCCTGAGAAAATAAAAAGTGAAGCGGAAGCAGAGTTTGTTTCAGAACAGTTGGAGAAATGTAACTGAAGGCATCTCTCTGGGGTTCTCCTTGCAAGTTTAAAAAGATCTAACGTCTGTAGTCTTTCTTCCCTTGTGTTGTTTAATGCATGTTTTAGGTGTTTAAACCTGACTTAGATGATTATTAACAGTTTGTGAATAAAAATATGAAAAGTCTGGCATGCATTTGTGTTCAGTTCGTATTGATCTGACACAATGTAGTAAAATTTAGTGCCACTAATTGCCATCAGAAGTACCTAATTAGTGAATAAGGCTCCAGTGTGATGGAAAATTGTGTGTCTATAGATTTTTTTATTCCAAAAAGAATCACTAAGTGTGGCATGCCTTTGTTTCCAACCTCTTTACCTGTAATTTGTCCACTGTCGCTGCATGTTCATTCATGTGCAGAGATTTCAGAGATTGTGATTCAATGTAATTAGTTTTCTTAGATAGAAAACTGTTCACCAGCTTATAACTAGGATCACTTTTGAATGTCTGTAACTGACTTTAAATATGTTTATATGATTTGGAAAAATTTGACTATATTTCTGTATACAAGTACCTCAAGTCAACACTTTTTTTAAATTAACTGAAATTAAATGAATCAAATCAAATTCAACCAACTGAGCTCAGAAGTTCCCTAATTAGGAAAGTCAACCCGTGTGTGTTTGTCATTGCACAACGTTGCTGGCAATGGTCTGCGTTGCTTCCTAGACAGAGAAATTAAATGAACAAAAAACAAAATTAAAACAAGAATAAAGCCGTGTAATACCCATTGAAGAATCTGCATATATGATACATAAAGAAAAAACGGAACTATGGCAAACGTTATAAATTGTAATAGTAATAAGACAAAGAGTAAAAGAGGCAAGACAAGCTGTGCATGAATAAATAAAGAAACAAACTAGTAAATAAATGTGAAAGAAACATGAGTATTTGGAGGAAAATTTAAGTAATGAACAATAGATAGAAATTAATTGCACACATCCCACTGGAAGCTGTGGTGTAACCCATTCAATTCAGCAGGTTAAAGTTATATGTTTACAATATATTGCACTTACAAGTGGGGGGTATGGATACATGTAGGGGCATGCTGTATGTACATGTGGTGGAGAAATTGTTTGTGTGTGTGTGTTTGTGACAGCACAGTCCATTTAACAGCTTCACAGGTACTGCGAAACAGCTGTTTTTCTGTCTTTGACATGTAGGTATTAACGATTTGGAATCTCCTGCCAGAGGGCAGCAGCTTGAAGAGGTGATGGGCAGGATGTGTGGTGTCTCGGATGAGGCTCTTGGCCCTGTTTGACATCGAGTGTGACTGATGGCTCGTGGGTCAGACCCAATGACCCTCTGTGCTGCCTATGTGACCATCTGCAGCACCTTCTGCTCCTTCTTGTGGCATCCTGCGTCCCACGGTGTGAAGCTGTAAGTCAGGTTGCTCTCCACTGTGCACCAGCAGAGGTTCAAGAGGAGGTTCATGAATTTAACTGACTTAATGTCACTATAAATGTATATATTCTGTAAAGATCTCTGAGGTTTTTTAGGAAACCTGTGAACCATCCAGCATCATGAAGACCACAGAACATACCAGAAAGGTTAGTATAAATTGTGGAGAAGCACAGTCGGGTTATAAAACCAAGTCCCAAGCATTGAACGTCTCACAAAGCACCATTCAGTCCATCATTTTAATATGGAAAGAGGAAACCTACTAAACCTCGCCTGTCAAGCTAAAGGGACAGATTCTATAAGGAGAGCATTTATCAGAGAAGCAGCATAGAAGCCCACAATAACTCCAGAGGAGCTGCAGAGATTTCACTGCTCAGGTGGAAGAATATGTTGAAAGGATAACTAACCTAGTATGCACCAAATCTGTTTTTAAGAAATATTAGTAAAGAGCCAGTAAACAGTTATGTTTAAAAGAAAGCTGATATGAAGTAAGAAGATGACACCAGAATTCAGCTTCTTTGGTTTAAAATTAATTCTGCACACCGACATGACCACGCCTCCATGCAGTGACACACAGTGGTTGCTGCATCATGCTACAGAGATGCCTTTCACAGATCTGTGCACAGATCTATGTGCTTATGCTTGTGTGTTTCCTCTCTCTCTCTCTCTCTCTCCAGCCTGCAGGGGGCGACTGGCAGGCCGCAGCCACAGGTGAGCTGAAACTGCACTAACCAGCAGGAGCACAAAAGGAGACGGGAGGCTGTGGAATGGTGTCAGAGCGTTTGGTCACCCAGACCAAGCCTTGCACCTAGAATCATGTTCTGAGAACCTTCTGAAGTTTTTATGACTTACCTCTGTTTCTCACTTTGCAGAATCCACTTGACTGGTTGGTTGATTCTCACCTTGCTACAGCTCCAGTCCTGCATTCAAGAGAAAGTCCACGTAAGCCTTTCAAGCCAAGGCCCCTCCCGGAACTCCCTTTCATCGTTGCACCAGCGCTGGTAAAGGCTCCCTGCTTAACCACACTGGGAACCCGCCTGTCTGTCCATCCTCCTCTACTTGTCATCAGCAAGATGCACTAGAGAGACCAAACGCAATCCACAACTCGGCGTGCCAATCATAGGGCTCAGTGTATAGACACACACCCTCCTGCATCAAATCCCAACCTCATACCGTGAGCCTATCCATGAACTGGCATTTAGACTTCTCTGTACGCTGTCTGTGGCTAACAATGTTTTATTTTCTGTTTCCAGTCTGTGACCAGAGCCGTCCCAGTCACCCTGGTATCCACTAGTCATTATTTCCAATAAAACGTTTATACCATGTTAGGTATGGGATATATGAGTGTCACGGGTTCATTCCAGAAATAAACAAAAAAATGATGGCTCAGTCGAAAAATAGCCTTCGTGCTAGTGATGTTACGTTATGTGCCGAGGCTTCGAGGCGTGTGTCGAGTAATGGAGGGGGTGTTTCCGTGAAGCGCGTATCGAGGCTTGCTTCATTTAGGGGAGGAGCCGAAAACGATGACGTCCGAAGCCTCGCTGGCTGGCTGTACCACGTGACTGCTTCGGGAAGTGGTTCAGATGTTGGCGCGGCTTCGACAGCTTTAGAAACCCCACAGGCTCCATTCAAAATGTGGGTTGTTGTAGGCGAGTTGCGGTCAGTTGAGAGAGTGGATAGAGTTTTGATAGTTTGGATAGCAGAGTTTGGATAGTAGTTATTTAGTTTGAGACAGTTAGTTTAGTGTTTGGAGAGTTTAGGAGAGAGATAGATAGATAGGAGATCAGTGCTCTCAACTATCACGCATTGACCGTCACTGACTTCACACGGTCACACGCAAACATGGCATTTTTCACGCATAAAAATCCCAACGCCCATCTGGGCAGCGGACGATAAAAACTCCGCCTTCTGCTGAGATGTTTCAGCTTCTTTCACAGCTTGTGGCCATCAGTAATTCCTGCTGCAGTTCATGTTAACAGAGCAGCAGGAAGAGCGATCAGAGTTATGAATAATTTTAGTCTTAACCAGCGGTGAAAGTGAGCCGGTAAGGTCCTGTACTACGTACGCAGGAGGGGAGGGGGCGGGGGAAGAGAGCTGCTGCCAGATATTGCCTTCATTCAGAACCAGTGATGGCTGCACTCTGGATCATAAAACAGTTCTGCTCACCAGATGCAGTTTAAAACGCTACGTCTGGTTATAAGTTGTTTTTATTAATTCTGCATTTTTTAACTACATGCACCGTATTTCTGTGACTCAGCGCTTCTGCCTTGCGCTTTTTTCAGGTGCGCAAAATTACGTTACTTGTAATTTGGGTGCGCGCTTTCATTTTAAAGAACTTGTAACATCAGGAGGTTGATCTCAGACCGGTCAGCTCCTATGATCACTGTATAGGAGCCATTTACAGTTTTTATTTATGCATTTCCCCCCTGTTTATCCCTCGCACGCAGCGCACCATCGGGTAAAATCCTCCCACCTCACCGCCCAGAGCGCACTGAGGAGAGCAATAGAGATTTGTCTGGTCGACTGAGATGAGAAACCTGTTGCTGTGAAAGGTGATATAGGTTATAAACTGTTACTGTCTAGAATTGCATGGAGCTGAAAAGAGAGGAGACGTAGCGGGAACCTCTGTGTGCTTCAGTGTTGCTGCTGAGGGGAAACTGTGGGACCGTATAGTACTGGGCTAATCATTGGTCACAGTACCCCAATCTGTACATACTTGCACTTATTAATTTATGCACCCCGGCATCATCTGTGCCATGTGGGTGTGTCTTTTCAAAGGTTGGAGAAGTAGTATCAAAAAAGAGAAATCATTTGAAATCAAAAACTGTGGAGAAATTGTTGTTTCTTAATAAAAATGCATGAAATCATCCAAGTTACACAAGCATTAGCCTATTCACTACCCCCTGCCTAGTTCCATAAGCACTTTCATTCTCTGCCTGATTAAGCCCATGCCATTTTTCTAGAGTCACAGAAAAACATTATTACACAACATGCCATATCATGTCACTACTATTTTGGGAATAATTACACACAGACAATACATTCAAACAATGTTTTATTATACACATGTGTATACAAAATTTATGTAGACAAATTATTTCGTCCTACACCTTTTGTGAAGTCATTCCCAAGAGTCATAATAGACAAAAATTCAATGCATCACACGTGTTAACATACAGCTGGCTGTGATTATACACCTGGCCAGTAGGTTGTGTCGTGTGCACATGAAGCATCAAGAAATGAACCCTTTCTCGAACCAATTGGCTCAAGTGGTTCAATGCCTCATGAGGCTTCATCTCACCATCACTACTTCGTGCTTTTCTTTTATTAGTCCCCAGGTGAAAAATCGAAACAATGTTGATCTTTCCAGCAAAAAAAACACAAAAACAAGTATTCACAAGACTACTTACAGGACAAACTTACTCAGACAGCCAACACGACCATGGGATCCAGCCTCTCCTCTAGTGAGCTCAGCTCACCTTTAAATACCCCTTTAGCCCCTCCCCCGGGTAAACCAAAATACAAATTAAGAGGTTTTAAGGACAAAACAAAAAAAAAAAAAAAGAAAATATTACAAGACTCAATACAGTTTTCTGCATAGAAACTCAAAAAAAATTAGCCAAAATGACTCCATACAAATCTACAAAACGTCAGGAACATAAACAATACAGAAATACAATACTAACACCCAAAATGGTTAAGTCCTTTGTCACGTGACTTGCGAAGCGCGCTACTCTGCGCTATTTCCTGCATGACGCGGAAGTGGTCCGGTTTGGTCCCTGGACCAGGAACTGCTACATCATTCAGGTAAAAAACAGACAGTTCACGTATCCATCCGGCAGTGAACTATTTGTGCGCTCCCAAACTCTTGTACGCCTTCATCTGATCGCCACTGTACGTTGGGGTGGGTGACAACACAAGGTAGTTCACCAGATCCGCACAGCAAACTCATGGCCAATCATCGGGATTGCTAGAAAAATCCTTATCAGGAAGAGCCAAAGGGTCCGCAAATACCGGGCATACACTGTACGAGTTTTTCAGTCGTGGTACTTGCATACATCTAAAAACTGTGCGACAGAACCGCGGGGTTTAAAAAGTTCACCGCTCACGATCTGTGCGGCGCGACGCTAGCTGTGGTGGCAGAGGCAGGCGAGCGACGGTGGGTGACAGGGACCCAGAGCAGGGGGTCGAGCCCAGCTCTGGCGAGGCCCGCAGGAGGCACCGGGCATCGGGGGAACAGAGGGGAGAGAGGAGGAACGAGACGCACCGGCGGCCGCGCGGCACGGCAGGTCGCCCGGCCCGCCCGCGAGCGGAGGAGTGCCGAAACAGGCGGCCAGCGCGTTGCGCGAACCGGAGCGCTCGCCCTCTCCAACGCCCCCGCGAGCGGGCCGGGCGGAGGTTGCTTCAGGGACGCCCGCTCCCCTCCCTCCGCTGGCGGGGACGGAGAGGAGGGGAGGGCGCTCCCTCGTAGCTCTGCTTGAACAGCAGGGTGTGGTCACAAAAACCTCACGACAGCCGACTGAATTTCAAACATGTTTGATTTTCACCGATCGTCCGATTCCTGATCGGGAGGTAGTCGTGAGAAGCCATTCCCCCCTCCTCCCCCCTGTACGATCAAGCTGAAATTCGGCCCGATTCAAAACATGCTTGCACGGCTGAAGAATCGGCCCGAAAAGGGGAAAAACTCGTACAGTGTCTTGAATATCGTGCGTTGTGTAGAAAATGGCATGCCAACCAATATGGCCGCCACGCAAGCGGTTCTGGGTAACGGAGTCACGTGGTTGCAAGGGGTCTATGAAGCAGAGGCGAGAGGTGAGTGTGTGGAAGCTCGGCGCCAAGTGCGCTCCTGGCACCGTGCCCCCCTGAGCCAGAGGGAGCACGGACACGTTGAGTCTGGGATGGGCGCTTAGCGGCGCTCCATCACAATGAGGCTATATCAGATATCTATCGTCAGACATCCGTAATATTGACACTCTACATCTGTTTAAATTCAAACTCAAAACACACATCTTCAAGACTGTTTATTCTCTGTGATTTTAACTTGTATTGATGCTTTATTTGTTTTATTGTTGTTGTTTTATCCTCATTTGTAAAGTCACCTTGAGTGTTTTGAAAGGTGCTTCTAAATAAAATGTATTATTTGTTTTAAAAAAAGAGGGGGAAAAAAACAGGAAAAGAGCTGGGGTTCCGCCAAAGTGTCAACAGGGTGGGGTGCTTGAAAAACCAACTCTCTGTCTCTGTATTTGCTGTCCTGTTCAGAGTCAGTAGGAAAAACAGAAATCTGATGTTCTTTAGCAGATGCATGGAAGCTGGTTAAAGATGGACGTCTGAGGTTCTGGTTTCTTAATGCTACACTGACAGACAGGACACGTTAAAAAAAAGTGAGGGGAAGATGGACGGAGCTCATTAAAGGGGAAATCATGAGGAAAATCTGGTAGGAGTTACAAAAAATGTCCTACTGCAGTAAAAGTTCCCCTTCTACTCAAACACAAACCCTAGGCATGCAATCAGAGGTAAAATGGAATGGTTCAGATCAAAGTGTATTCATGCATTAGAAGGGTCGAGTCAAAGTCCAGAGTCAAATCTCTGGCAAAACATGAAAATTGCTACTCATGGATTGTCTTTATCCTGTATTTGAGCTATGTTGCAAAGACATTTCAGTCTCCACATGTGCAAAAAACCCTGCAGCTTTAATTGCAGCAGAATGGCATTAGAAAGTAGTGACTCAAGTGGCCTGAATACAAATGCACACCACATATGTCAGATTTTCACGCATTAAAACAATTTAAAAAGGATGAATCATTTTGTAACATTTCCACAGTTACATTGAACCTTTTGTTGATTTGTCACAGAAATTCTGCAATCAGAGCTAGAATCTAAGAGCTGTTCACAGCTTGTGACTAGAGACACATTTTGATACATTCCTGTGGTAGCTGTCCACTTGACAGTGGTTGACTAAAAGTACGTTACTGTAACTAATATTTAAATGCTTTGTCTCTCATTAAATTAACATGACACATGTGATACGCTTCTTAATAATTATTGCTCTAGAACAGGGGTCTTCAACCTGTGGGTCTGGAGCCGCAAGTGACTCTTTGGACCTTCTACAGTGGCTCTTAATAACTTTGGCTACAAATTATATTTTTGTTATGGTATTTAAATTCAATAATGATAATAAATTCTGGTTTTAGCAGGTTTTTCTTGGAATAAGTGCTTTTAATTTTCACAACAGAATTATGCTAAAAGTGCCAGTAATATTTAATTTAAAATCAATATTTTTTCATTATGTTGGAAACTATGATTTTCTTTTACATCATTATCCAAAAATATCAACATCCCATCCATCCTCTCTTTTTTAAACCTCAAAATAGACATAAAAGGGCATTTCTTTAACGATGACAACATATTTCCTACAGTGGATCTTTATCAAAAATTATAACATGTCTTTTTTCAAAAGGCCAGGCAACATTTGCGGCTCTGAATGAGTTTGGAGTGGACTGTAGGCAAAATGGCTGTTTAGACTGTAAAGGTTGCAGGCCCCTGCTCTAGAACTCTGTCTTTCTTTTCATTACTTTAATGATTTGAAGGTAAGTCTCTTAGGACACAGTATCAAAAAAAGCTTTATGCAGTTACTAGAAAACTTTACCTTTCCAAACCATTAGCTGACATACATCATTTGTTTCACTCTTTTAGAATATAAAACTACGACAGATGCAGATCAGTTTTACCTGCATGGAAAGAGCTGTTCATTTCCCCATCCACTGTCAAAAGTAGAAGAAAACAGATTAATTCTGAATTTCTCATTGACCATTCTGGCCCACAGAAGGCAGCAAACTCAGCCACAAATCTCAAAATACCTGATGAGGCAGCACGGAAGTGCTTCAAGCAGCTTTTCTAGGAGCGAGGGGATACATGCATCATTTCAGAATGTATTTACACCATCAAACAAATCAGCAGTTCAGCTATAATGAGGGTGGCGTCCAGACCCAAAGAAAAAAAAAAAGCCAGACAGCATTTGGGTTAGGAAAAAAAAACATGGATGCATGGATGAAGTCTCAGCTTTTAATTCACATCAACTTTAATGATTATTTTCACACTAGAGACTGAAGGTCTTAGAATCATGTTTGAAGCAGATTAAGTCATAAGTGCTAGGGAAATTGAATCACAAATAAGGGTGGTCAAGGAGGAACAGAAAAACTGGTTCTGTGATTGGCTAAATAGTTGCTATGGTAATGGTCTTTAAAAGGCTTACATGACCAGCTTCAGGCATTCATTTTATGTTCTCAGATAGAAAAAAAAAACATGTATATACAACTTTTATTACTGAGCAAATAAAACATCAGAGGCATGGTAGATTATTTTATGGTATATTTCCAATTTTTTAAATACAACAGAGCCAAGACAGGGCTTATGGTAAAAACTGCTGTTTAATATTGTCTGCCAGAAAACAGCTTAATCGGCCTCAACACTTTCTAGTGACATGAATGCAAAACAGCCCAAGTTAATATAAACTATTACAGGCGAGGCACTTGCAGGAAAATGTGCTCCAACTCCCCTGTAAAACATTTTGGTAATGACGCATGCAAAAACATTTCAAGCCGCATTGAAGTGCTGACGTGTGGAACTGGCATTTGGTGACAAATTATTTGTGGATGGATTTCCACCACCTAACAGCGCACCCCCCCCCCTCTCCCCCAGCACCAATTATTCAAAAAATAATAGGGAAGGACATAATTTATCACACAGATGTAGATGATGTGAAGAATGCTAATTGGACTTCAATAAGCTCATTTTATTGGTCCTTCATTGTAAAACTGTTGGTGCAAGATTAAACAGAGAAGGAAATAGAGGATCCCAAAATCGTCTGATTTCACTCAGAAAATGGACTTTGCGCTGTGGATATTTTGTCTGTGGAAAAGAATGAGCAGTCATTAGACTGATCTATAGCTTCCATCTCATTGTCATTAGTCCTCTGATGCTTCATTGTGACAAATTAGAGTCAGTGTGGGGTAAGTTGCTGACATTGTTTTGTCTAGCTTGCATTATTTTTGGGATACAAACCTGTTAAAGACATTCACAACGGCTCGGTGGACTTCATTTATTCATGTAATTTTTTCCTTGTCTTGGTGATACGAGGTCAGAGCCAATCCAAGCTTACAAAATGCAGACTATCACATTCTTTCTTATCAGCAATTCACTGCCTGAAATTCCCCTGATTCCGTTTGCGTTTAAGCATAGCTGGAAAATAAAAAGCCCACACATATCGCTCATGCTTGCTCTCCAAAGGGATTGTAGGAAAGCTCCCCATGCGGGGAAAAAAGATTGAGTTGTTTCTGATAAGATCTAATGTGTGCCACTAAGGTCAAAATCATACGTGTATAACTTTTCAAAATATCCACAGTTCAGTAAAAAATCATTAAAATAGCCATCGAAACAAAAAGATGGAACATCACTTAATAAAATGAAGATTATCAGAGAATGCTGGGATCCAAAACCATGCATTAAAGGTAACACTGATCCAGTTTGACACACACAGCTTCACTGCCTTAGTTCTGTTTAAACATCAATTAAGAATCTTAAAATCCAAACACTTATCCAATACATTTATGGATTTGTCTTGGACTGTGCAACAGTATCTGGCCAATTAGTGATAAAACATAATTCTGTAGATGTTCTATATTCATCTATTTTTTAAAACCCGACTTTAACCTGAATCGCAAGTCCTCAAATCTAGATGCTTGTTGTTTACTAGAATAAAATAATAAAGCTGATGATTTTAGTATTTGTTAAATATGGACATTTATTTGTGTCATCCAATTTAAAAGCATATTAATTAGGTTACATACTTATTTTTTGAAAAAAAAAAAGGTCCACAATCCACTTTAAAGACCAGTTTAAAGGGATAGCATCCCCATGCTATACTGGACAGAACATGGAACCAGGATGACTATAACAGAAGAATCTGGTAAATAACAAGCAGAACCAGGGAGCTTAAAATAAGTAGAGGGATGATTGATGATATGGGAATCAGACGGGACTCTGTGTATTCACTGGATTTGAGTCACTGTCATAATGCATGCATCACAATGCATCATCACAGTTTATATGAGGGTCATTTCCCAGAATATGTGGTCTATGTTAAGCATCTCCTTTTCTCTGTGTTCTACCTATTCTGTATAACTATATAATTTAGTTTTAGACTAATCTTTTCAAAGAACATTACATCAGATCCTGGAAAACATAGACAACTATGTTCTCTTTGATAAACTTCAGTCTGGCCTTTGTGTTTTCCTAAGAAAATAAATATTTCTTTGTTTCACACCTTCCATAAAACTTAAAACCATAGGATGTGTGTGCAAGTGTGTGTACAGTGTCTTTTCTCGTGTGTGGTTAGGAGTGTTTGTATGTGGGGGCATTAGGGTGGGAATGTGACTGCGTGCCTGTGTTCATATGCTTGTCTTTTTTGTCAGGTTGGGTTTTGGACTGCCCCCTCTCCCGGGACATCTCAGGTCTCCACTAAGTGTGCGCCTTGACCTGCTGGTGGATTGGTGGTTCTCGGCTGGGCTCCTGCACTGTAGCTGCTGGAGGATTTCTGGGGGCTCTCCTCTGGGATGAGGGAGGCAGCTATCCCTGTGTGGGTCCTTCTTGGGCTCCTGTCCTCTGGGATCCGTTTCGGATATCTGGAGTTCGGGCAGTGGCGGCTGGCCCATAGGGGGCGGCCAGGCGCTGCCCTCCCTAGATGTGGAGGGGAAAAGTCAAAATATATATAGATTTTAAAAGTATTATTAATATCAGTTTTTACTTAATAGTATGTGGCTACATGTAATATGAATTATTAAAACACTTCTACCAATCGACTCTCATTTAACAGTGCATTTCCACCAACAGAACGTATCATTTCTCTTCTTCTACACTTTTAGGGCTATCACTCAAAGCGCCCCACAAGTGTAGCAAAATAACCAATCGTATAATGTTGCTAGGGAAGATTTATAAATATTTGGCCAATCAGCATCGCCAAAATGAATGGCTTTGGGGCTACTGGAATCTTTGCCCCCGCTACACAGTGATATAGGTGTATGGCAACCTATATCACATAAATACGTGATGTAGCTAGTAGTCAGTCAGGCAGTGACGTAGAGACTATGGCGATGACAACAGAGAGAGAGAGACACACATTTTGTCATGTGGTGAGTGAGTTTGAATGTTGGGCTATTAGTTCTGAAGAGAGTTAAAGGATTTTGGAAGATAATGTGAACATTGTATCATGTACATAATTTTGTCAGTTGATGATTTTTTTCATATTTTGAAATTCTGTTCTGTTTCTGTTCTGTTGTAAAACCCCTTCTGTGATTGTGAAACTGTTTGGCTGAAGATAATGGCATTACAGTATGGTGCATGCCTACTTTGGTGACAAACAGTGAATTTGAGTGTTGTATTTAATACTGTTCCTTTCCAAAATAAGACCTAATATAGCTGTAAATGGTTGAATGTATCTGTAAGCTGCTCATTCTGAGAAGGGAATTAAATGCTTATTGTGGAATCGTAGTAATTTTCTGACTTTTAATTTGAATGCATGTACTGGGTTAGGCAGGGAAATCTATTGGCCAGCCTCACCAAGATTTTTTTTCACCAGCCGCTTCTGAGTTCTGGTCTCCCTCGCCGCTCTTGGGGGCGGGTCTTTGGTTCCTCACAACCACTATTGAGCATTTTTCTTATGGATTGACCTTATATGCAAACCTTACGTTACAAACACATTCACAAACACCTACAACTGCTTGGAACCAGGTGCTTACAGCTAAACGTCTCTCCAGATAAACCCTATAATTAGCTTTAGCTGCCACTAAATACATCTTGTTAAACAATTCTGCGTATTTTACAGTGATGTTATCAAAGGTGTTTGTAGTTTGTACCTGTGATACTTTTTTTGGTTGTTTCTGCTGTTCTTTTTATATCGCCCTCTGCAGGTGTAGAGGCAGAGTCCGAGGATGTCATCTTGAAATCTCATTTCCTCTGCTCTATTTTTGTCACCTTTTAACATTTTGCCTCATCTTCTTCTCTTACTTTCTTTCTATTTTACCTTTCCGTTTCTGTGTCCATTGAATTTGAAATGATCCCAAAATAATATCCAATAAAGTTTTTGCATGTAAGTGTAAGTGGAGCACTATATTGAAAGCAGTAATGCTCCACTTGTGAAAGTAAATCTGTTGGGCTCTCTTTGGCTTTAAGAAAGCAATTCTTAGTGCCACAAATTTCAAACTTGTGCCAAATGCAGTCTAACATCAACAGTACTCCCGGTTGTTGGTCCCATGATGACATCTCAAGGTTCTTGGGGAATCCTGCATCCTGCTCTTGGGGTGAGGAGCAGGAAGGGAGGGCCAGACCTGAACATTTTGTTAGTTGTGAACATCCTCCACTTGTAGACTACTTTCTCAATGGGGAAAATGACTGATTCAATCAATCAATCAATCAATCAAATTTTATTTGTCAATTACAATTTGCATTGCAATCGAAAAGTCAGTACTCTTCTATAATCTTTTGCTACACTCATTAATCAGTAATGTTTTCACTTAAATTAAAATTTATCTACATATGTTTGGACACATGCTTTTTTAATGTCTCCTATTTCTTTATTTGACTATTGTTCTAAGAAGTATTTCAAAATGAGTCTACAACAAATTTTCAACCTGACTTCTGTCCTAATCAACTTTTTATTTAATGTCTTTTCAATGTTTTTTTATATCTAAAAATTACAATTTTAATGTGTGCTTAAAAATTAAAGGTGTTTAATTAATATCACATTATATATGCTTATATATTTTAAACTTGCTTTTGGCATGTGTACAAAATGAAGTCCAAGTAGAAAGTCTTTCTTTTTTACAGCCATTAATCTTAATTTTTGAAAGAAAATAAACATCAAAGGAGCTTAACGTTGTTTGCTTTGTGTTGTCCTGCCATTATGGTATTTTCTGCAGTTACCAGCTGCTTCATGCCTAAGAGGTGGAAGAAAAATCTTAATTCTAGTCTCCATTGATCACAGTGTAGCTCATGGCCATAGCTTGATTGAATGCTGTTGAGTTTCTGCTTAACAGGCAATTAGGAGAGCACATAATATTTCATTTTTGGTCAGTTTATCAATAAACTAATACTAAAATCTATAATGTTTGCTATGCAGATCCATTAAATATGTGCCACTGCGGTTTTTCCATCTGTGTGAGCTTCAGTCAGGAATGGAGGACAACTGCAACTCGTACTTTGCATTATATTACATGGAGATTCTCTATTTCGATGTGTTGATAGTACTGTCAATCAGGAGTAGCTGCAGTCAGCAGGGTTTTGCACTCAATCCCATTTCGGCCAATCTGGCCCGACGGGTTCAAGACTGAATTGCAGCCAGGGACAGATAAAATTCATGAACTATTAAAAGTTAATGCTGGATATAAAAACTTTAGTCTGGGTTTCTAAGAATAAAATAGTGGTCAGCTTAACATTAACTACTAATGTTAAAAGATGTAAGTGTGGATTTTTGAGACCTCTTTAGCCAAGTAATTTGCTATTATAGACACAAATGTGCTCAAGAGTTTCTAAGCGTTAGATTGTTCTGGCATAAATTGAGACAAGATAACTACAACTGAGCAAAGAAGGCTATGAACTCAAAGGCTACATTACCTGGAGCTTCAGTTGAATTTTAACTGCTTTATTTGCAGGTAAATAAGGTAAGAAGCTGTCTGCTATTGCATTATCCAGATTGTGTTTTTGCTTTTTTAGACACTACGTTGTGGCTGTCTGTTCCCCAGACCTATACATTAATTATTTTGCCAAATTTAGATAACGGTTCTCTAAGAGGTTAAATACATTAAGGAAACCGTTTTTAACCTGGCATGTTTGAGTTTAAAATAATTTTAATTTAACCAAGAAGTTTTCTTTAGATATAAAATGACAGACATCTCACAGATGAAAATATCATAATGTTCAGGGAGTACCAGTTATGAGAGAAAAAAACAGAACTTTGTTTTAAATTTACATTTGAACAAAAATGGAAAGTTGTAAATTATTTATACACCTTGCAATAATCAATTAAATAATCATTAATGGCATTACAGAACATATGGTAATGCCAGTAATGCAGTAAATTTTCTCCACTGTTTTATTGACTATTGATATTTTGCAATGAGTTCAGAGTCACTGAAGGTGGAAGCCAGCCTGAGAGCCCAATTCAATGATTCAAGACAGGATCAGCTGTGTTAAAATTCTGTTGCAATGTTTTTATTCACTAAAGCTTTCCGTTTTTGATCACCATTCATTCTTTAGGTCCAGCCAGCAAAGAGAGGAACCACACCAATCTAATGCTTCTGCCAGAGCGCAATAATGCTGTATACGATGTTTAGAACTGCAGAACTGGGCATCCAGTTGATTGATCAAGAGGTCACACAACAAAACTAAGGGGTAAGCGTAAGGTGTCTTGTTTTATCAAAAGCTGGCAGATCTCAAAGACCTTCCTCCCTTTTGAGTTCCTCCCTTTTTTATCTCTTCAAAAGTTTATTTAATACTTAAATATGCTATTTAGAACTTCAAATTGTACACAATAAACCTTAAATTTACCTTTCACAGAGCAAAACATTGATATATATTTTGAGCATTCAGCTGTAAAACCGTGAAAGAGCCTTCTCAGTTCCCTTCAGTACTACTCCTTAAGCTGACTTGATGTTTGTTTTCCATGTTTCAATGCATTTTATTTATTAATCATTTAAACATTTTTATGAGATTATTATCATTTTATTTAGTTGATAATTCCTGTATAACACTTACCCATGTAACTCAAGTGTTAATGTTGGGATTCTTTTAATAAACGCTTGTCCATATATTTTCATTTCTTTACTGCATATAATGTCTAGGTCAATTGGAGGAGCATAAAGAAGAGTGTATTTCCTAAAACAGAGCTTCTTACAGTGTTAGTTTGCACTCTCATGGTCTTTTTCTTACCTCCCCAGTGTTCTTATTCCAGGAGGGACCCCAATTCCACTCCACAGAACACTGTCATGTTTCCAGTTCACTTCGCCCTCACTCTCTGGAACTCCCTGGTGGTCTCGGCTCTGGAATCCCTCCACAAAGTATCCTTACCACCTCCCTGGTTGTTTCCTTCTGGATCCATGATCCACCACGAACCAACCATCACTCACTTGGCTGTGCATCCTCGAATGATCCACAGCCTCCTCAGAATTTGGAAATCAATATAAGCAGATGGATCAATGTTTCCACAAAAACATTCAGCCAGACAAATTCAACTCCTGTGGATATACTGACCTTCTCCCCTGGATTCTTATCATCTCCATCAACATGTAAGACTCAGTCTAAACTCGAAAACTCCTCACATATTCCCAACATCATTTCCTGTAATAATTGCCTTAGTGCCATTCTCAGTACCATCATTGAACCCATTCCCAAGCATGAAAGAACCCTTCACTTCACTTGTTGTCACTTCAATAAATCATTTAGACCTGTGTCTGTTGTTCATAGTTGTTTACTGCACCAGGATCTCATTAACACAACTATAGACTACTCTTACAGAACAAGGCATCTTCCTCAGTCATCACAATTCTCTGATCAAGCCCTGGATACATTAAGCAAACAGACACAGTAGTTGAATAGCCAACTTCTGGATTCCCACGCTACCCCCCCCCCCCCCTCGAGTGAGGTTGATAATTGCGGGGATTTCCTGTGTTAATTAGCTCTTGTGTTTGGCTGCTCTCCCTGTTCATTTCCTGACAAAACAAGTCAATCTACTCAGTGAGAAATCAAAAGATGAAGTAGCTTGCAGAGACCAAGCCCAGTCCCTTGTGGACTTGATCAATTCAATTAAAAAATACTTTATTAGTCACAAAAGGAAATTAATTTCTGTTGTAACACACATTATGTGGCTTCTTCACAAAGTTGTTGTGGATACTGATGGCAGCACGCAGGAAGGATCTCCTGTAGTGGTTTGTCTTACAGCGGATCTGGAGAAGCCTCTGACTGAAGACACTCGGTTGTTGTACAACAGTCTGATAAGGAAGATGTTTAGGGTTGGCCATAATGTTCTTCATTTTATGAAGAATCCTTCTTTGCACAGTCATCCCCAGAGGTGTGAGAACAAAAACAGCAAAGGAGTGTGTATTTATGCTTGTTACCTTCTGGTTTGCGTGTGACTTCATGCTGCTCTCTAATTGGTTACCTAAAGATCCGCCAATCAGCACGTTTTATGTCATTCTTCAATCCCACCAGATTTATTCAATGGATTTATGTCAGTCAAAGTCACACCCATGGCAGCTCAGATGGGCAGGAATGAATGTCACTCAAACATATAAATATGCAAATGAAACTCAAACTACAAAAAACAAAAAAAAAAAAAAACAGGAAACAATGGTGGAGCAAAACATAATGTGGCCTTTTATTTACAAAATAAGGATTTTATGAGCTTTTTTATGGAGAAAAAAAGTGAATACAGGAACTTAGACTGGACCAATCAGACTTGAAAATCCAGTGACAGGCAAGTGACCATGGACAGATTTGTGTGGTCAAGTAGAGTTTATTGTTGTGGTAACCTCCAACTTCTAGTGGCACATTGTATAGCCAACAGGGTTCGGTGTTTTAGAATATTATTAATAGTAAGTGACAGGGCAAATTTTTTTTAAAAGAACATAAAATAGTTTTACTGACAGGTTTGTTACAGAAAATTAATTAACGATGCTAATAACGTTGCAGAAGGAAAGAAAAATAAAATTGCATTTCTTCTATTGGGTTACATATAATAAAGGTGTGCAAGACTATGTCTCAGTCTGTTCCATCTGCACCAAAAGCAAGAATTCTCATCCGCCCCCTTTTGGTCTCCATCATCCATGTTCCATCCCCGGTTGTCCCTTGTCACACATAGCCTTAGACTTTGTCACCGGTCGCACCTGTCCCATAACCATTGTCATTCTTACAATCATAGACTCTTTCTGCAAGGCTTGTCACCATATTGCAGTTTCCACACACCCATCCGCTACTTTCACCGCTAAGTCACTCTTCCATCATGTCTTCAGACTTCAAGGCATACCTTCTGAAATTCTGTCTGATCACGGTCCCCAGTTCATCGCCCAAGTCTAATAAGATTTTTTATTAATCTCTAAGTGCCAAATTCTGACTCTCATCTGCATTTAACCCCAAAACTAACGAACAGTGTGAAACGTTTGAACCAAGATGTGGAGAACACACTCACATCTCTGGTAACTCCAGTCTGTTACCATTTAAATATATATCAACTTTAGCTCCTGCTGTCCTCCTTTCCTTATTCATTCATCCCATCCGTCCGTACTCATCTCCAGCTCTGCCTCCAGATGTGGAACCAAACCAAATCAGCTCTCCAGAGAACATCCAACCCAAATAAAATGACTTCTGACAAAGACATATCCTCCTGCCACCCACACTCCTGGTCAGAAGGTCTGGTTATCGGCTTTGCACTGGAATCCTGGACCCACAAACTCTCCCCCAGGTTTTAGGGTCCTTTCACCATTGAAGCCATCATTAGTACATTTATTGATAAAGCCAGTGTCCTCCAGCTTCCTTTAGATGGCAGGAAATGTCAAGTACACAACCACAAAGAGTATTGAAAAGGTTGATTGAATTCCTAAAAACTCAAACTGCCTAAATTCTGTTTTTGTTATTTATTAGTTAAACTTTAATTGTTTTTTTTAATAACCAAAACTGGCTGACAATTTATATTTTGCCATTGCTGTTGGTCAGTTGTTGAAAAGTAAAGATGTTATGAGGTTAAGAAACAAATGTATGACTCAGTTTTGTAAAAATAACTCAGGCCGCAACCTGTTAGAAAATGATCTGGGGACCGGACTGAAGTAAAACTAAAAATAGAGGCAATATTTGTTCAGGTGGCAGCAAGCACACTGTAAGCATACACAAGGTCATAGGTGAAATGACAAAAGGCTTCCAGAGCTTTCTGTATTGTCTGGGCTCAGAGGACGTCATTTCATATAAAATGTGTTAATGTCTCCAGTTTGCAAAATCAATCCAGGCTCTTATGATTTCCCTGGATCCGTATTTCATTGCTGAATGCATATCTAACCAGTACTCTCAAAAAATACAATGGTTTTCAAGTACAAAACAACTGAAGTAATGAAACGGTTTGTGAGACCATCACTATTAATCAGTGCCCTGAAAAGAAAAATCCTCTCGTCTGTCTGGGCCTGTATAGAAAAATAATTTCCCCACTGCCTCAAGTGCATATAGAGGTGCTTGGTCCTATACTGGCATGTGCAGATGTAATATCTGTTTGGAACATGCATTTGCTTGGAGCTGTAATCAGTCGGCAAGGTCCTGCAAGAGGCTGTCATGAATTGTGTTCGCAGCACCACTCTTGCCTTCCTTCCCCACCTCCTCCAGTGGACAATCAGCCGTTCCTGATTACACTCATGAGTCAGGTTGCCGATTGGCTGTCGGGGCACAATCATGCATTTGTTTGTTTAGATGTAGCATTGTCTCTAAAAGGGTGAAGACAAAAACAAAAACAAAAAAAAACAGTCTGTGGTGCTCTGAGATGCAAATTAGGCAAAAAAACAAAACAAAACATAAAAGTGATAAGGACAGCAAAATTATTAACTTTATGGATGGTTGACCATCAGCTTCAGTATCCACACTGTCAAAAATTGTGACTTAACATTTTCAGATCTACAATTGTAATTCCATAGAAATTGCTGTATTCTGAAACATGTAGAAAGCAACTTTCTGATCTAAAAAATTGCCCTAATGACTTTGAAGAAACCCTATTACTTTTGTTTCTAGTAGGTTGAGAATTTAACCTCAAGCTTAAAGGTCTGAGTGTTGGGCACTGACACAGTGCCTCGAAAATGATTCATATCACTTAATCTTTCGCATTTTTCAGCATTTTATGACCAGCAGAAAGTAGTGAATAATTGGAAAGTGTAAGGAAAACACGATTTTAAAAAATCTGAAAAATGTGTAATTTCTATTCAGCCACTTTGTACTTTTCAGTGGAATTACAGACTTGAACTGCAATGTAAGTTTTTTTTTAATACTGGTAAGATGAAAACTTCAGCAACACTTGAAGTCTAAGGAATTACTTTATTTGCAGACCAACTTGTTTCGGCTTGTGGCCTTCTTCAGGGTAGGCCACAAGCCTACCCTAAAGTCTGCTCCTTATACTTCAAGTGGTGCTAAAGTTTTCATCTTACCAGTTCATTGACCCTCTTCATGCACCTTGGAAGTTGGTGAAGTGTTGCCAGAAACTTTTGGATCCCTGCAGCTTTCTTTAACACAGCAGCTATAAGTGGTCAGTTTTGGGCTCATCTAAGCAAGGCACCTTCTTACACATATTTGTGATGTCCCCGTGTCTGCTGAGTCAAATTAAAAACAGGATTTCTTGTGGCTTTTTTATTGAAAATGTATTTCTCCTTGCTTCTTCTCCAGAGTTACCATGGGTCTCTTGGCTGCTTCCTTGTTTGATATAGTGGTGTCCCAATACCGATACCAGTATCGGTATCGGTTCCAATACCAGCGTCAAGTACTCATACTCCTGATACTCTCAACCGATACCTATTTTCCTCCTGGGCTGGGCTACGCTGCAACTCAAGGCCAGATACCACTCTATACTAGGTATACACCAAGAGGTTGTTTGCTGATCCTCCAAAAGAAAAGAGAAGAAAACTGAAGCTCTAACCAAATTAATTGCCCTTGATGGTTCAGTCGTTTTCAGTGGTCAATGATATTGTTATTTGTGATCTATAAGTGCCGGTACTTGGAATCGGCAAGCATCTAAACTGAAGTATTTTTACTTGTACATGGTCTGAAAAAACTGGTATTGGGACACCCCTAGTTTAATACTATCCCATTCCATTCCAGGTTGTCAGTTTAGGTTGATGGCCATACATTTGTAGGTTTGTAGTTGTGATGGGAGGAACTGTAGTCAGTGAAAAGTTCAAAGCTTTGGAAATTATCTTAAATCCTATTTTAAACATGTAGACTCAACTTTGACGTTGGCCAGTTTGCTGTGCTCTTTGTTTTCATTATGCCGTTTCCTCAGTGAAGTTTTCTAAGAAACTCCTAAAGCCTTCAGAGAAAAGCCGTGTTTATACTGAGGCTACTGATGAAATTTATTTAGAGGTATCAATTTAAAGGGGGCTGAATGCAGCTTTTTATTTGTAATACAAGTCAAATTGTTAACCATTCTACTTTCTTCCACTACCCAACTATGTGCTACTTTGCAAAGGTGTATTGAATAAAATTCCATCCATCCATGTAAAATAACGCACACTGGTACATTTGGTTGTAATGTTAAAGAAAATTTCATAATCACTGTTGTGACATTGTAATGTCAAAATGCTGTAATAATTTATTTATAATATTTGTATTATTTATTTATTTATTTCAGTCCAATTATCTGAACTAGAAATTCAAGTCGAACCTCATTAAACCTACTTATATTGTTTAGGTAAAACAAAGGTTCAACTGTTTTGGAAAACATTACAGAGTAGAATCATGCATTATTAATGTATTTCTGTTTAGGGAGAATGTAGCTGAAGGTTTTTTTTTTCACTTTTTCAAATGCAACAAAATGCCTAACCTCTTTAAGATACAAGTCATTTTGGTTTTGTTTTCCTGAAAAACATGCAACAACAATGGCACCACGATGTTTCATTTCAGAGCGATCCAGCCCGTTGACACCTGGGTTTAAGAATCCACTAAAGAAAATCAAAACCATAAATCCTCTATCCTAGTTCTGGAATTCAAATGAATTTTGTGCTCCCCTCCCACTCATGTGTCATCTCTAGTTTTCTAATGTCTCAGCTGAAAGACCGGACATTGCATGTGTCAGCTCAGATGTGCCGGGCTATTGACGGTGACATTTGTTTTAGGGAAGGTTACGACAATGTGGCGAGTAAGTATTCTCCTGACTGCTGTCAACACGAATAGCTGTTTTTTTTTGCTTGTCGTCGAGGCGATGGGTGGAAGGACCGCAGTTGACACAAATTGGATTGGTGGCATGTCAGGTTAGGGTTTAGAAATGTAAAAAGGACAGGACCGGATTCTTTTTGACTCTGGGTGTGTGAGAGACCGTGTGTGTCTGGGTGTGTGTGCCGCACTTGCGAGGAGGTTTGTGTGTGAGGCGTTTGTGGGGGATTCTCTCCTTGTTATTCAGGATGGACGCTGGCCAGTGTGTGTTTCTGTGATAGGGGAGGCGACACCAGTTGTTTCAGACGCCCAAGGTGTCAGAGGAGATTTCACAGCTCCTTGAGCACGGTAATCCTGGAGCTCTTCATACAAGATGGCAAATAAAAAGGCCCCCTGGAAGATGCTGAGACACTTCCTGATCCCCGCTTCCCCTGATTTGTATCACTCTACAACATGAAGGGCTCTGGTCCTTTACAAATAAGGTCAACACCACCTTGTTATGTCGTGTTGTTGTTGCCCAATTGATGAAATGCAACTGCAGGAAAATCTTCACCTTAAAATGATAATGCAAGGCACATATTAAATAATGTTTGAAGGGGGTTGATGTGCTGCAAAGCCGTGTCCCATTTATCTGCCATCTGCACACTGATATGAATTGTTGGTAGAAAACCTGGGATTCACTGTGTCTAACTAAAGAACACATTGCCAGAAGGACTGCTCTTTCAAAAGGAGTATTTACTGTGAATTTTCTCAAAAGTGTAGACAAATTGAAGTCTTGCTATTCAAATTTGTGACATTCATTCATCTTAAAATATTTTTTGATTAATTTTGTTAAACATCCCAAAGGTTATACAAAATATTCATCTGACACATTTAAAACTGTATCTAAACAAGGAGTATTGTGTGCAGTTTAGTTTATTGCCTGAAGAGGGCAGGGTTGTGTTGTTCTGTCAGACCCACAAAGTTTAACATTCAAAAACCTGATTCTTGAAAGAAATCTGCTCATCTAAAAGTTTGAACCTTCATTTGGAATTTAGAAACAGTTATAATGATGCTATTGATGTTTTTTAAAGATGTACAGTCAGCTGTTAATTCCATTTGTTTGATTCATTACCCAGTTTTCCATTTTTCTTTTTACCCAAGACTTGTTTGTCTAAAGGGAGCCTGACTTAACAATTACTAATAAAGCAATAAAACCTTGCAGTACCACAGAGTAACGCCATGAATCAGAGTGAAAATGCAGCATTTATCTCTTATAATCTTTGACCCCTGAGGCTCGGTGGGCCAAGGCAGATAAGTAAACAGCCTGTCGCTGCTGCTGTTCCTGTGTGGGTGGCCAGCAGCAATCACAGATGATGTCCTGTTGGTCCTAGAAGCTGGCAATCCATCTTCCTTCTTCTTACCGTTCTTCTTTTCCTCTCTTATCGTTTCTAAGAATCCATCCTCCTGTGCAGTTTTATCTGCTGGCTTCAGAGCCCCCCAAGCTGAGCTCCCAGTCTCTCTGTGTCGCTTTATCTGAAGCAGCAGTAACGTTGACCTTGCAGCAACTTAAACACTTTATCAGAGGCACAATAATCTTCTTCACGGATAGGCACATCAGCAAAAGAAAATAGGCGAGTTGCGGGATAGCGGCGGTCCGGGTTAGCGCTGTGGGGTTACACCACTTTTGGATAGAAGTCATAGACAGACAGGCCTTCTGCCTGCTGAGACTCATTGTCCTCAAAGACAGAGTCAGAGGGAAAGAGAAAGAAAAGAAATCCATTTATTCACTCAGAACAACTCATAGATGACAAAATAATAGTTTACGATTTTGAGAAATCAAGTAGTGGATAATAAATGTACTTTCATGCATTTTATTTACGCTTTTTGCAATAAAACTTGTGACTGACTGAACGCTTTTAAGTTACCATGCTTCTATTTTTATACTTTCTGAAAGGGCCTGCTTTTCTTCTCATTTGAACCACAAGCATTTGATCAGAATGACTGGACGCCACAGTTTGTGCGTCCACGGAGAGCTGACAGATTCTGCAGCTGTTACAGCTTCTCTCTAATGACAGGTTGTTACCTGATGGTGGAAAAACCTCCTAAAAACGGAACAAAAATCATCATATCATATTTTTGTATGGACAATTCTTTTTCTATCTGCAAACAGTCACTGTAGTCATGCTGCATCTAAAATATTTTTTTATGTTTACATTTTCTTCTAAAGAACATGTCTGGTCAGATGCAAAAATCCATTGTAAATGTGCCCCAAGCAAAGGACATTGACTGAACAAGCATTTGCTTTTGAAATATAACAATAATAAAAGAAAAAAATCCTTTTATTCCACTATCAATAAAATATTAGATGGGGGGGGGGGGGGGTTCTAGAAGAAACACGTGCTTTCTTTCCAACAGTCTTTTTTCACAGGAGCAAAAAGACACATTTTCTTTTTCTGTTAGAAATGTATGTAAATCTATGTTGTGAATGAGATCATATCATGTATGAAATACTTGAATAGAACGAAAAGAATAGTTTCTCTGTAATCACTGTTGCCGCACAACACAAGGATTCTGCCATTACACAATAGAGCCAATGAATCATTGAACAAGGACTATTTTCCTCTCATTGCCCCGCACACAGAGCTGGCATCTTACTATATGACGTTTCATTGTCTTCAGCGCAGTGCTTTGTGGTGACAAAGTGCGTGATAAAGTTGTCACAAGAATGACCTTTGACATCTGTCTGTAGAACATCCCAAACTGTCAATTTACAGGAACATGGAGAAAGGAAAGGAGGGAGAAAGAAACTCAGACATTCAAAGCATTACAGAGTCAGTTCGTTTTCGATTTTACCCTTAGTTGTAAGAAAAGTTAAGAGAAGCTAGTTCAAGATACAGGATTGTATTTAGAATCAGGAACGATAACAGCTTTAGGCACCAGTTTCACATACCATTACGGCCATTATGGCTAATAGTCGGTCTGTCCTGTTTTGCTGCCAAAACAACAAGGTGTATAGCCCACTAAACCATAGAAAGAGTTCTGTGGTACCTGGCACCAGATTATCAGCAGCCAATCATCTGCGTCCTGTACGTTGCGAGTCAGGGGGTTCATAGTTTGGATTTCTGTGTTTAACTTTAGCACATCCCACATATGCGCTATTGTCTTCATGTTTTGATAGTTTGTCATCACAGTTAATTCCTCCAACTTGTCGTCGTCCTCAAACTACTCCTGAGGTGCTTTGCTTTTAATTAAAGGGTGTGTTGTCTGCAACAGGCAGGTGGTTTGTGTCACAGTAACATATGTGGATGGTAGAGCAAAGGTTTTCTGGCATAACATTGCAGAGAAGCCTCACACTGCCTTCTCTGTCTTGCCTTTTTTGAAATAATACATCCTGGTGCCACATGTTCGCATTGCAAGGGACGCTGTTACGGCCAGTGGCCTTTTTTGTCTGTTTTGTTTTTCTTTCTAATATGTTTGCAGGTGTAGTTGCATCTTCCTGCCAGCTGGTGCCACTGTGGAAACTTGCAGACCTCCCGAAGTCTCCTCCTGGTTTTCCTTCAACCACTTCCTTCTACCAGCATCCACATTCTGGATTGAACATTCGCCTCATTGCCTCACCAATCCGTGGAGAGCCCTCCTTATTTAAACTCAGCTCTCCCACGCAATCAGGGCAGCTGTGAGCAGCTTGCCACACTGCCGGTTGTGTTTTTGTTTGTTGTGATTAGTGATGGTGAGATGAAGCCTCATGAGGCATTGAACCACTTGAGCCAACTGGTTCGAGAAAGGGTTCATTTCTTGAAGCTTCATGTGCACACGACACCACCTACTGGCCAGGGGTCCGTTCTTCGTACGTTGCTTAAAACATCCAAGATCAAATGAGACACCCAAGATGATTTCATCCGGCTAATCATGATCCGGCTAATTGGGTTCTTCGAACACACCTGTTGTTTACGATTAGTATGGCTGGATTGAGTTATCTGAGACAACTGCGCGTTCATGCGTTTGTTTAAAAGGGGAAATGTATCGATAGTAGAAACATTGATCAGCAACGCTGCTATTGGCTGTTCAGCATGGCCAAAGAACGCCCACAGTTTTTCTCCCAAGCAGAACAAGAGCTTGGAAGGTTATGCTGAATTTGAGTCATTAATTAAAACACCTCAAAATCTGTTAGAGCCAAGAGAGAGGGCTGGCAAAAAGCAGCAGACAAATTAATGCGTAAATACTGTCCATGGTAGATGTTTCTATCACTTTCTACAGTATGAATTTTTGCATTTTAATAATCTCATATTTACTTTGTTCTTTTATGTCAGAGCCTCCACGGGACCCACTAGAACATGGGGACAAGTAAAAGTGAAATTCAAGAATATTCTACAAAATGGTAGCCTTTAATATTATACTTTATTTTAAAAAGGCACTTGTTATGTCAAGAGATCCAAATTTCAGTGTCATTCCTTAGACACGGGAAGTAAAGGACATGTGCAAACTGGGAATTTTAACAAAAAAAAATCTTTATCCATAAAAAATGAACATTTTCCTTTTCCAAGTCATCCACAGTTTACACGGTAAAACTGTATTGCTCCGTGGCTAGATAATCAATCCATAGTTTTTTCTAATCCAATATACGGCTGGACAGGAAGCAAGCCTTTCAAAGTAAACTAAACTTCACAATAAAATGGCCCGAACAAATCTTCTTACTGAATAGGATATAAATAAAAAGCAAACCATCATACAAATAACTTAAATATTTTAGATTTATGGCTCCAACACCACTTTTTCCTCTTTAAAAGCCACTGTTAAATGATGTGTTTGTTTATAACAGCCACCAAGAAAATCTCTCTACAATTACACTGTCGCGCTGCGCTAAAGGATCCTGTCTATTGCGCAATACGCGATTAATTCGGAAAAACTCTGAAATTATTCTTGCACCTTCCGCAACAGGTTGCAGTCGTAAAAATGGACATGGCTACGGCAGACTTCCCTATCTCCTCCGCTTATACAGCCGTGATCTAATCTTGTTTACATGAAGTAAGCCTGCTCTCGAGCAGGCTTAAGCTGGCGCACATGTTGCTATGACAACAAGTGCAGGATGTCTTTCGAAGAACCAAACGATCCAAGATCATGCCAAATCGTCAACAATGAAATCCTGCTAACTGAGTTAGCGACGTACGAAGAACGGACCCCAGGTGTATAATCACAGCCAGCTGTATCTTAATACGTGTGATGCATAGATTTTTTGTCTATCATGGTTCTTGGGAATGACTTCACAAAAGGTGTAGGACGAAATCATTTGTCTACATAAATTATGTATACACATATGTGTATAATAAAATATTGTTTGAATGTATTCTGTGTGTAATTATTCCCAAAATAGTAGTGTCATGTGATATGGCATGTTGTGTAATAATGTTTTTCTGTGACTCTAGAAAAATGGCATGGGCTTAATCAGGCAGAGGACAGTGAAAGTGCTTGTGGAACTAGGGAGGGTGTAATTAATAGGCTAATGCTTGTGTAACTTGGATGATTTCATGCATTTTTATTAAGAAACAACAATTTCTCCACAGTTTTTGGTTTCAAACGATTTCTCTTTTTTGACACTACTTCTCCAGCCTTTGAAAAGACACGCTCACATGGCACAGATGATGCCGGGGTGCATAAATAAATAAGTGCAAGTTTGTACAGATTGGGGTACAGTGACCGATGATTAGCCCAGTACTCCAGGGGGTTCTCCAGCCTGCTTATGTTTGCCTCTGACAGGTAACGCTGGACCTCTACGGTGGCATCTGCTGAGACATTTGGAGTCCTCTTTGCCTCCATGATACTAGTGTCCAATCTTTGCCAAAGTCTGTTACCTAAATGGAAACCACAGGTCATGTTAGTAAGTGTTGTAATAGGAATAAGTAATCTCAAAATGTAATATAAAAGATTAGCTCCAGTGAATTCTTGAGAGGTGGAAGCCTGGGGAATCTCGTGAGTGTTCTCTTCTGTGTTCCGTCGAATGACGGTGGTACACTCTGAAGTCAAGCGATTCACTGCTTCAACAGCTTTTGTGTTGCTGAAAAATGCTATACATTTAAATCGTGGGTCCAGGAGTGTAACCAGCGACAACATGCTCATCGACTGGAGCATGTGCAGCTTTTCCCTGAGCTGTCTGATGAGCTGCTCTCCTATTTCCACTGCTACTGCAGGTGCCGACTTGGTGTCCTCCTCCTGAAGGGCATTCTCTATCATCTTCAGGAGGGGGATAACTTTTGATGCCGACACGTGTTCTTCACTATCATGGAGACTAGAGCTTCATCCAGCTCTTGTTTTCTGGTGGCTGGTTAAAAGGGAATAAATTCAGTGTCTGTTACCTGTCTTTATTTGCACAACAAGCAAACATCAGCATGCAAAAATTGTGATAGTGTGTTTGTAATATAGTAATGAAATACCTTGGCTGGGTGAAGCTCCAGTTTCCTCCCTATTCTCATGCAAGGCACGGTAGTGCCTTAGCATGGATGAGGTGTTATTATTGTACCCCAACTCCTTGGAGCACAATAAACACCTCACCTTTACAGAAAATAAGAAACAGTGAAAAATACAGTTCCTCATAAGAAAACCTAATGCATCTGCAAATGTTCAGTTCACCTTACCTTGTTAGGGCTTATCAAATTGAAATGTTCCCACATAGGGGAAATCCTCCTCTTTCTCGCCGGCTCCATCCTACTCCTATCCTGTCCTCGCACTCCTAAATCTCCTATCTATCTATCTCTCTCCTAAACTCTCCAAACACCAAATTAACTGTCTCAAACTAAATAACCACTATCCAAACTCCGCTATCCAAACTATCAAAACTCTATCCACTCTCTCAACTGACCGCAACTCGCCTACAACAACCCACATTTTGAATGGAGCCTATGGGGTTTCTAAAGCTTTCAAACCCCGCGCCAAAATCTGAGCCACTTCCCGAAGCAGTCACATGGTACAGCCGGGCAGCGAGGCTTCGGACGTCATCGTTTTCGGCTCCTCCCCTAAATGAAGCAAGCTTCGATACGCGCATTACGGAAACGCCCCCTCCATTACTCGACACACGCCTCGAAGCCTCGGCACATCACGTAACATCACTAGTTGTGATGTTTTTCTGTAACACTCTGTTAACCAGATAAATGCAGGTTGTGTCACTCGTTTGGCAATTTGCCGTGACACTCTGTTTGAACCTGACAATTCCTGGTTGTGTTACTCGTTTTCTGTTTTCTGACACTTTGTTAACCTGACTATTGTAGGCTGTGTCACTCGTCTGGCAATTTGCCGTGGCACTCTGTTTAAGCCTTTCAGTTGCTGGTTGTGTCACTGGTTTGATGTTTTGCTTTTGACTTTTAGTTTATTTTAGTGTTGATGCTGTTTCCAGCATCAACACATTAGTTCATGTGGCCTTAAGTCCTCTTTGGGTTTCTTTTGTTATTAGATCAAGTCCTGTCCTTTACTTTTGGTAGTGTACTTATTGTTTTCATACTTTTTGTTCCTACAGCCAACTTAACAATAAACTGTTACATTTTTTCATACTCTCTTTGGTGTTGGCTCTAAATGTTAC
This sequence comes from Fundulus diaphanus, assembly GCA_037039145.1. Taxonomy (NCBI): domain Eukaryota; kingdom Metazoa; phylum Chordata; class Actinopteri; order Cyprinodontiformes; family Fundulidae; genus Fundulus; species Fundulus diaphanus. The sequence goes on along the minus strand of CM073128.1, from coordinate 15,623,888 downwards.
TTCCCCTTCCCCCTAGACGAGTTGGGTCGTAACATTTAATGGGGGCTCGTCCGGGAGTTGAACCCGGGACCTCTCGCAGCTCACATGGAGCTTGAATCCCAAAGGTTCAATGTACCTTCAAGAACTGTGAGCCCCACTAATGGTTCTTGTGGGTCCGCTATAATCAGCCCCTTTGACATCACAAAATATGTGGCTTTAGTACCAGAGTTTCGAGAGACAGAAGTTGACTCTTATTTTTCTGCTTTTGAAAGAATAGCGCAAGCTTTGCAGTGGCCACCTGATGTTTGGTCCGTACTTGTACAGTGTAAAATAATCGGTAAAGCACAAGAGGTTGTAGCTGCCCTATCTTTTGAAGACACCCTAAAGTATGAGGTGGTTAAAGCTGCCATTTTGATCAGATCAAGTCCTGTCCTTTACTTTTGGTAGTGTACTTATTGTTTCCATAATTTTTGTTCCTACAGCCAACTTAACAATAAACTGTTACATTTTTTTCATACTCTCTTTTGTGTTGGCTCTAAATGTTACTTCCCCTTCCCCCTAGACGAGTTGGGTCGTAACAGACGCACATCCACATGTTGTGTGTCAAATTCATCTGCGTCGTCCAGATCTGACGCATACCTATGATTGGCGCTTTTGACGGTGGGCAGGAGTCAACATGGGCATCCCGACTGGTCTGCAGTACCAAACATGACAAATACCGATACATTCAGAAGCCTTGCTATTAGAACCAGCTTTAACCTTTTCAGCAGTGGGACCTACAGTAGCTCCATTTAGGATGAAACTATACGCAGCATTCACTCCTGTATCAATGATCTGAAGCATGACCCTGTTGCCAGATCTGTGGACCGCTTTTGGTTGATACTGAATGCTGCAGACTAACAACACCCCACAGGAGCTGCAGTTTTGGAGCTGCTCTCAAGCAGTTGTCTAGCTGTCACAGTTTCACTCCTGTCAGACTCACTCAAATCTTTTCAGCTGCCCATTTTTAATGGTTCTAACTCATCTCCTTAGAGGAAAACATTAACTTGCAACCCAACGTATCCCACTTCTTACAAGTTATTTGCCTCGACTGTCAGCAGTCATAATGTGGTTCCTGATCTGATCTGCATCAGTTGTGTCCAATCTCAGTTTACAGTATGTGCCAGTTTTAGTACTTTACATGATTGAAATATAACAGCAGATTTTGCACATACAGCATAATGTTAAAATGTTAAATATTAATAATTATTTGGAAAACACTATTCTTCTAATCTAAAAACAATGTTGATGACCTACACTAGAATTAAGATTTCAGCTTACTTAAAAAAGTCTTGAGCAGGTTTTGGGTTCATCTTTGCTGGACAGGTTCGGTGCCTCCAGCTCTCTCATGTCCAGCATCCTGCATCTGATGCTCTGATCAACAGTCTGGCTTCTGTTCGTCTTATTCAACGTTATTGTTGACTCATCTTTCTGCAGCTAAATCATCAGCAACAATTCAATTTAATTCAATTTTATTTATATAGCGCCAATTCATGAAACATGTCATCTCAAGGCACTTTACAAGTTAGGTTCAATCATATTATACAGATTGGGTCAGATTATACAGATGGGTCAAAAAATGTTCCTATATAAGGAAACCAGTTGATTGCATCAAAGTCCCGACAAGCAGCATTCACTCCTGGAGAAGCGTAGAGCCACAGGGAGAGTCGTCTGCATTGTACATGGCTTTGCTGCAATCCCTCATACTGAGCAAGCATGAAGCGACAGTGGAAAGAAAAAACACCCGTTAACGGGAAGGAAAAACCTCTAGCAGAACCGGGCTCAGTGTGAACGGTCATCTGCCTCGACCGACTGGGGGTTACAGAAGACAGAGCAGAGACACAACAAGACAGACAAAAGGCACAGAAGCACACATTGATCTAGTAATCTGTTCTACATTAGATGGTAATAGTCGGTGATCTGTCCTCCCTGGATGATTTCACAGTCAACAGAACGTCAGACCAGGTGTACCTACTATGAAGAAAAAAGAGAGAGAACAAAAAGGCATCTGTGCAGCATCAAGATCCCTGTTAGATGTGCTAATGCTAGCTTGCGGAGTACAACCGTATTTTTATGTTTTTTTTTTTTGGTTTGTGTAGTGAAAGACTGCTCAGATCTGCTTGTGTAATCCAGTTTGGGTCCTCTTGAGCCCTTTTGGAACTAGGATCATTTCCCTCCCCTTTTCCTCTCACCCAAAACAACTAAAGCCACTTGAATGTACAGCAAGCGTTGTGTGTCAAAACAAAGGTTTCTTTTCAGGCAATATTTTTTTAATCAACATATGCAGAGTTTTTTTTACCTCAATATATAATTGTTGAGTGTATATTGAATTTGGGTGTGTTTTGTAAGGAAAATATCACAACGATCACATGTTAAATAATACTAAGATGAAAAAGAAAATAATAATCTAACATTTTCTTGGGGGTGCTATGACTTTTCCAGGGGGGGCTATAGCGCCCCTAGCGCCCTCCTGGTGCCCTCCTGGCGCCCTCCTGGCGCCGCCACTGGTACCTGCATCAGTAAACCAGTTTCAATTTGTTTTTTACACCCTGTGTTATATGATCTGTTGTATATTTGTTGAAATAAACTGGATATTTTTAGTAAAGTTCGTTCATAAGACATGCAATGTGAACTGGCTGGTTATAAATAAACTGAATTCAATTTTATCAAAGTGAATGGATCAATGACAAATCTCTGCAGAACTTGGTTACATGCTTAGAAAGGAGATTTCATCTTTGGAAGCAGGTGTATTAGAGCTGGAGAACATGTAAACATGCGAGCAACTAGATGGGGCTTCTTTTTGTGATCGGTCAAGTTTACTCATCTTAGAGGGAGCCTCTGTAGGTTTACGAACTGCGGTCATGACTTATGAACACCTCTGAATGTTATAAATTGCTCAACAAATTAAAAGATGAAAAACCACTCTGACTTTATAAAAGAAGAAAAAAACACCAAAGCAACTCAGTTTCTTTTAAATTTATTACATTTTCTATTTACAGTTTGCAGTAAAAAATTGCTTTAGTTTCCTGTTACTCATTAGTAAAAGAGGGTTTCACTCATCAGTAGTTGAAAAAGAGCTGAAGGCACCTCATTACTGTTAGAAATGTAATTGTTGCAGCAAAATATGTTGATTTTTCATACTTCAAGGTGATGTTCTGAGCTCCATATTCTGAATGCTGTCTCTGAAAGTACACTCATGAGTTCAGATACAAAAATCAATTTCACAGTACAGAACCAATACAGTCCAGAACAACAGTATGATATGTTGTAATTGTCACTCTAACAGATCTAGCCTCATGCTGGTACAATAACCATCATTACAGTAATGATTGCATTTGCCTGAAATGCTCTACCTTTGAGTTTGTGCTTCTGAGTCTGTAATCCTTCAGCTATATTACATTTTTATGCATTCTCAGATGGATACTCTACAAGCTTCACATTGAGCCAAAGAAAGGAACACTGTGCTTCATATTACCACATTGAGTTACTGGGTAAGAATGGGATTTCTTCAAAATCTATATTCAACATCTTTGGCAATGAAATACCAGTTCAGACACTGCTGTATGGAAGCAGAACTCTGTTGTTGGAATATGAACATCACACCAGGGGTACAGCAATTTATTCTTCCAATAAAATAACTGCATATGTTTGTGTGGTAATATTTTTCATTATTATTTTGTAGTCCTGCGTGTTCTTGTGGGATAGTATTGTCCCCCCCCCCTATTACCATGATGAACTAGTTAATTTAAATAAGCTTGCCAGACTATGACTAAAAATCAATCAAATTCATAGAAATATAGGCTTCACCCTCTAAAACAAACTCCATTAGTTTTTTTTTTTCTATTTTTAGGGGAAATGGTGATTGAGTCATATAAAATTTATACTTCCAAGAAACAAACTTCGGCATTCCGCGCACGTGACTCGGAGACAAGTTCACATCATGCCTCTCAGGTATGTTCAATTTATACTTCCTGGTCTCAGGCCGAGGGTGGTGACAGACATCAAGAAGATAAGGTAAATGAAGAATATGACCCACTCATCTGGCTCTAAAAAGTCTTTAAAATATCATCATCAGTTGTAGGGCACAGCTGGCAGCACTTTTGCCTAGCAGCAACAAAGTGGGGTTTACTGAGAATTCTTACTAAGGAAAGATAATTAACAAAATGAGGAAAAAAAAGTTTAGTCAAAAACTAGTCATATGTGGAAAGTTTTGATGGACATTGGGGCTTTGAAAGTGATGTGACTCAGCTTTTACCTTCATAATGATAGTGGTTTTGGGGACTGCAGACTGTTTACTCGAAACTCACTACCAGACGAGGCCTGAATGAATGAAAACAAGTTTTTGTGATGCATTTTTTAAGGTCTCTAGTTAATGTCATGATGAAATTTAACCTGGTTGAGTGAAGTGGCTGAGAGATTAAATTTAATATCAACAAAAATGTTCTCTGAAGACCTTGTCCCCTGGCATACAATCTTTCGAAAAGCTGAAAAAAAATGGTTTGAAACACCATTTGCCCCTGCTAATTTTAGATGCCGAATAATATGTTGTTGCCTTAGCCGTGCTCTCTGATTATTTTAACTTCTATTGCCACCTTGCTCGCACTTTTCATGGGGAATCACCGTGTTCGTTAACTGATCTAGGGAGAGAGGCCTTAATCATAAACCAATATGGAAACAAGAACACTTCTGGGATGTGATCATAGTTTCAGAATGTACCGATTTATTTAAATCCTCGTAAGCCTGCTTGGGGTTATAACATTACAGTCATCCACACAATACGCTGAGAAGAGCAGTGCACATGAAGCAATAAAAGGCTTCAGTGTTTTAGTGTGTCCTCACAGACCGAGCCAAACACAAAACACACTACATGCTGTTTTCATTGATCCCTCCCTTGGTACATCGATGTGAGCCTCTATTAGTTGTTTTCTCACCCACTATGCCATTGCTTTTCCTCCTCCACCCCTGTGTCTTCCCCATCAGTAATATTCTCTCTCTCTCTCTCTCTCTTTCTCTCTCTCTCTCTCTTTCTCTCTCTCTCTCAGCTTAACTCATGGGATCAATCACCTGATACCATGGCAACTAAACCACCCATGCAGGTGCATGGGTGCGTTCCGCTGCCTTTCTGTGCGCGCTTTCTGTACACCAACTGTACCTGCTTCCTACCCGTCGGACAACTAAGGCCTCTAGTGGTGACGCTGCTCTCCCGCACTGCCCTTCTATTCAGAGTGGCTTTGACAGCTGTCTAGTCGAGATGCTCTCACCTGCCACACTTGGCTTCCTCTCAGCTCTGTGCAGAATAATGACCAAATTCAAAGGAAAAAAAAAATACTCTGAGCGCTGTCAGGCTTGTTTTGTTTCTGTCTAGTTAAAGACACTGTTGCGTGAGGGCTATTTATTGAAATATCTCGAACATGCTGGCAGAGGTGAAGAGAGGACACCCTGCAGTGGAGGAGTCTGTCATCATGAAACAGGACTTTGCACCTCAAACAACACTCTGTTTGGTTTGAAGTCGAGATAACCGGGGCTTTTTGCTCCCTGACTCCTCCGACAGGAATTTTCCAAATGTGAATCATGGCATGGTATTTTACTAAACTCAATAATACCACATATATGCTGTAAAATATGTACTAATCTTTCGGGAATCTTTATGGTCTAGCTTAGTTTTGTGATTGTGTAGTGCTTAAGACGCTCACCAATGACGTTGTGGACACTGCATTCTTTCATACATTTTTTTTCCCAACAGAAGTTTCTACAATCTTAATACGCTCCTCCAACTCTGAGCGTACTAACGCTAGCATCACTCTCCGTTGATATGTCAATGATAAGATTCATAACATATTTTAATGTCATTTTGTTATTCGTGTCTGGAAAAAAAAAGATTGGGGAAAGTCGTCCTGCTTCAGAGAGTAGATGATTTTTCCGGAAATATAGCCAAGAAACGTCAAGTCCTTTTTTTAATAACTGCACATGCACAAAACCATCCAACCTACTCTTCCTCTCCTCAGGGGGGACCAGGTGAAAAATTCTCCCAAATACAGTTTGGTCTTATTTCTTTCCCCTGAGGCCTTGCTCTTCTTCCACAGTTTGCATCTTGCGACTCTCAGCCATTTTCAAAGTACACGGTGAGAGCAGCGGCGCTACAATGAACGGCTGAAACCAAAGCTCACTGGATGCATAAACACTAGAAGTGTTCAAGCACAGCCAGCAAGAGGAAACTAACAACAAACGTCTACGGTCCCCATGATGCTGCAAATATCTTGGCCAGATGTTGTATGTAAAGGGCGCAGAGCAGCTATACAAACTCTTTTACCATCAGTATCATTGGAAAGGGGACATGTGGGGGTGGCTGGGTTTGCATTGGATTGATGGTGAAAACCCAGAATTGTTCGATCAATGAAATCGATCAGCATGAATGTTAGTACAGTTGTGCAAGCCGTACAAACGAAAATGGGTTGTTAACATAAACAAAATGGCCGTGCGGAAATTTAGCCCCATAGTTTGCTGACAGTGTGGCTGACCAACTCACAGACATTTGACTATCAACAGCTATCATGGAGAACTAATACTAATCTATTTTTTAAAACTAAAGCTTGATCAGAATCCTGAGGTAATACCTAGGATACCTGTTTGTAAAGTAACAAAACTAGGGTTTGGGAATCTTTCTGCTAAGATTTCTTTTATGGAGCCAGAGAAATCAGGAAAAAAAAAAGTGAGCCAGCGGAACGAATGTAATTTAAGTGGAAAATGCGTCCCAAATGTCTCCCGTTCTGGTCCTGCATTTTTTCTTTCTCTCTTTCTCTCCTCCCCTTGTCATGTATTCCCGCTGATTTCCCTCTCTTTCTTATATCTCCTCTCCCCACATGGTTCCGTAATTCATTCAAACTGTCTTTGCGTTTATCCAGGTACCTCGCCACATCTCTTTCTTCTCTCCAGACCTTTTCTTTCTCTAACCCCCCTGCCAGTGACAGACAGAGTAATTAGAAAAAAAAAAAACAGAAGAAGGATGGAACTCTCTTTAAAAACAGTTGACTATACTATCTCGCCAGTGTGGGAACAAAGAACTGTAACGTGCATCGAGGCTGACCTTGTGAAAGAGAGGTTGCTGTGTATGGAAACCGGAGGTACGATAGGAAAGGAAGAAAGGGGCTTGTGGAAGATTTTTATTAGGCCACAGTACGTACTGCGCCATTTAACAAAGCAAATTAATCCTGTTTTCTAAATGCTGGCGGTGCCATACAAAGGTGGTTATCACGTTTGTCAGAAAAGGAGCTTTGGTTGCGGAAATTACTGAAAAGAACACGGTATGAATTCTTGAAAATGAAATACATATTGCTTTAAAGCAATGTCTTTTTAAAATTATAAACCATGGGAAACAGCTTGTTGTAAGATGGACCTCAGATTGAAATAAAAAAAAAAAAATCATCTTTCTTGATGTTGTCTTATCTTTTGGTCATCTCCTGCTGAAAGACACCCACTGGTTTTAGAAAGTATCCACATTAAAAGAAAAGAAGCAGACCTCGTGCTGTGCCTTGGAATAACAAACCTAGAGAGCAAACATAAAGATGCCTTCAAAAGGTTCTGATTAACAATTTTCACTGTCTAAATATAGTGTCTACTTTATTTCTGATGTGATGTGAAATTTTGGAAACCCAAAGTTCTTGATGTAACCCAGAGGAGGATATTTGAAGCAATGAAATAAGAAAAGCCACTGAATATAAATATATATATATATATATATATATATATATATATATAAAGAAAACCCTCAAGGTTGCAGACACAGCCTTTTGTTCTTTGAGACATGTGAGATTGATGCCCACCTTCCTCCAGAGGCTAATATTGCCTCGACCAGGAAGCAGCCAACCTTGAAAAGCTGCATCACTTCTGAAGTTGCCTGGCTGCAACAGCTGCAGCTGTACTTCATAAAGTGTTACAGTGGATGGATAGCCAGTGAAGGATGTACGCACTAAAGACTCTTTGGAGGTTGAACAGATTGTTCTGATGCACATCAAAGTCTCAGCAAATTAAGAAAATATGTTGGTGTAGGCTGAGACGAACCAAAAGTTAATACTTTACACTCACTCTGGAAACTTTTTATTTTATAAAACAACTATTTTCTTTTCAAAGATAAAAAAAGACAATTTTGTTAAATAAAATTGAATATGAAGATCATAGTTTTTGATCATCATAGTAATTTTATCAAACCTGGTGCAGTGGTTAAAGTCATAGTTATTCTACTGAGCATATAGCATTTATGAGTAACAAGCTTCAGAGTTCATAATAAACATAAACATCTAAGCATGACTTGCAATTTAACTTGTTTTTTTTCCTTCTTGTTAATTAGTTTATCATATCTTGCAGATTTTAACAGGGAGATCATAGTTAATTGAAATGAATGGAATTAACTCCAATTGAATCAGACTATGTTAATTTGTAGAGAACAATGAAGTTTGGAGTCTTGCACGCAGAAGGTCATTCTTGCTTTTAGAATAGATTTCGAGCTTGTCATGGTTTTCAGGTGACGAGTCCACATGCAGATACGAACGGGAGGCAATGCAGTCTTAAGATGTTTATTTTGGAAACAGGCAGATCTACGGACGGAACTACAGGCGATTCGGCTGGGTCAGAACGTCACGGCTGGAGAGTCTGCAAGAGAGAGGGAGTGAGTAACTCTGAAAGGAGAACCCGGAGAATTGCTAGAAGTGGCGCTGCTTACCATTGGGCTGGGCGGACCTAACCGGGAAGTAGTAGCGTCGGGAGGACTCTATGACTTTACGCTGCTGGAGATAGGTGGCTAGTGGCTGAGGATGGCAGATGTAACTGGCGAGGGATCCTGAGCGAGCCTCATCGGCAACGGTTGACAGATGGATTGACCAGAGTGAACACAGAACCAACAGAACCCGGGAAAGGGGATCTCAGGCCTCGCTGGGTAACTTCCAGGAAGTATGAGGGGAGCGCCAGAGCAAAATCTGAGCAGACAGGTTCTGCTGGTCTGTTTCTTCGGACGAGACGTCAAGACAGGTGAGTGCATCCAAGCACCAAAATCTGAGGCGAAAACAGAGAGATCCAAAAATTAGTCAAAAAACGAAGAGCAAAAAACTCACAAGCTGGTTTCCGAGAGTTGGGACAGAGGCCACGTCGTACCACGACTGGTTAAGGCTCTAGCGTCTTCCATCTGTCAGCGCTCTGCTTAAGAAGCCAGAGGAAGCCGCCTGCAACGAGCTGCAGGTGTGGGCCACGCCTCCTTAGCCAACTAGACACACCTGAGGAGTAGAGTTAGAGCAGCAAGACACAGAGAACCCTGACAGAGCTTATGTTGAGTAACGTCCTGACTGCAGTGGAGAATGAAGAGCTAACAGCAGAGAAAAGAGGCTGGCTGTGCAATGAAAGTTGAACAATGCAGTATTGGTTCTGCATAAGAGTTAAGTTTTGAATTTGAAGGAGAAAGCTATAGACTTTTATAAATGTGTAAGGAGCATCATAAGTCAGCTTTGTTTTACCTACAGTGCATCATAATGAAAAAAGGAACATTTTTATCAGCTCTATTACATTACAAATATCATCTACGTTTAAAGTAAACAACTTTGGAGCCATTACATGACGCTTAAATAAGTAAAATTTCCCTATGGAGTGCAAATGTGTGTAACTATATAATAACACTAGTTAATTCTACAAGGTAAGTATAAATGATGTAAGTCTGCTGCCCAGAAGACAAAGAGTGCTGGTAAAACTGAGAGACAGCAAAGAAGTATTCCCACTATTCTTTTTAACGGTCATCTGTACCATCACGTTGGCACGGTTGTAGCAGCTTGGCCAGCTGATAACAAAGCCTATAAATGCATATGGGTACAAGGTTTTACTGATGGAAAAACACTGCTGGCACTAATGCGTTTGTTCAGTTTGAAAAAGTCTGCTGACATGGTGATAATCACGTACTTAAGCAAACACATTTCAGACAGTAAAACTGAATTAACTTTATGTTGCTTCCTGCAAACAGGTAGCTGCTGTAGCAAGACCTTTGTAATAAAGCATAACCAGTGTTTCCTGAGAGAAATCCGAGGAAAAACTGAAGCATTCCGTACAACGATAGCAACATTTATAGGTAACATAGTAATAAAACATTAGATCACAGCTCTAGGAAAATCATGTGTGAGGACATGTCAGTATATAAAACCGTTGAAAACAGGTGCATTGTGCAGTTTGGCTTGAAAGGGCTAGAGTAACTCAGCTTGTGGTTGGACGAGTAATATAGTTTCAGTTTTTCTGCTTAGCAGAATTGGAATAGGACTCTCAGAAATGAAACAGTACTGGGCTTGGTGTTCCTGCTGTGCTGAGAGAGGGCCTGGCATTGTCAATAAATGACCAACATTTTTTACCAAGTTGTTTGTGTCAGACAGTCACTGTTCAGTTTCAAACTATGGGATCTGGAGTTGAGTCTTTCAGTTCCTCTTTATAGAGAGATAGTGTTATCTGGACGTCAACAAATACAGTGTGTAGATGTTGTGACAGCGGGTTTTTTTATTACCTGTAGCGATTTTGTTCCTCCAAGCACCCATATAATTTCCATTTCAGGATATTAGTTGCTCTAGATGGACTGCCTTTGGAACCTCCCAACATTTCACAACCGCTTTCCAATTAGTAATGATCTTTTTGGATAACACTGAAATCTGTATTTGTCCAAGCTTTCCAACATCTGTACATGCAAATGAGTTGTAGAACTAGTAAACTATTAAAAGATAGCTTTTGAGTCTAATAATATAGAATTTTAATAATAAAGACTTAAACAGAAATAACGTCTGCAAATTTTGCTTCATGTGAAACCTACTGTTTGAACAGCAATAAATTTACTCAGGGCACGTACTTTCCTTTGGGAAAGTATTTGTACCCCTTGAATTTATTCCCATTTGGCATGTTCCACACACACGCATTGCTGTTTTTTACTTGGACTTTATGTGACAGACTTACACAAAGTAGCACATTTTTGTCATACGGAATGGAAAGCATACAAGGTTTTCCACACAAACCTGAAATGGGTTCTTTGCATTCAGCTCCCTTTGTTCTGACACCCCCAAAAAACATCTCAGGATAAATACAGCAATTTAATGAAAGCTTTAGAGGTTTGTTAGAGAGCATTATAAAAAAACATGAAAAAGACAAGGAACACACCAAGGATAAAGATGTGGAGACATTTGAAGCATGTTTAAGTTAGAAAACAATGTGAAGCTTGAATACCTGACGCCTCAGTCCATTATATGGAAATGGTTGGTGCTAGGCTCCCGAGACATGACTGTTCACCTAAACTGACAGGCTGAGTAACGAGAGCATTAGTCAGAGATGCAGCCAAGAAGCCAATGATAACTCTGGAGGAGCCTCGGATGCTCAGATTGGGAGAATCTGTTAACGAAACAGCCCTTATAAAGACACAGCAATCAAGTTGCAGAAGCCACTCTGGTCAGAGGGGTGGCAGCCTTATAAGGCCTTTCTTCAGCAGTGTCAGAGACACTGATCAGAGTTTATGTGAATATGGATGGTGTTAAATACAGAGCAATTCATGAACAACACCTGCTAGATGCTGCAAAAGATTTGAGAAGGGAGATGATGATCATCTTCCAGCTAGACAACACTAAACATACAGCAGGAGCTGCAATGGAAAAAGGTTTAAATAAAAACTTGCTTAAATATTAGCATGGCCTTGTGAAAGTCTAGAGCAAAATTCTATCGAGGATCTGTGGCAAGACTTAAAAATTGTTGTTTAGAGATACTGGGGTCTTGAGCTGTTTTGCAAAGAAGGAGATGGGTCTACAAAGTATCGACTCAGAAGGACAAAATACAAAGGTAAGGTAAACTTTGCAAATATTTGAAAAATACAATAAAAAATCAGCTTTTTCTTCTAAATTATTTAACACTCCAAATAATTTTTATATAAAATTATATATATAAGATTTTATTATATATAAAAATCCCAATTCAATATATTAAGGTTAAATGTGTTTAACATGAGAAGATGGGAAAAAAGTTGAATGGGAGTGAAAACATTTACAAGGCATTGTATGGTTATGTTTATATTTATTGTAATGTGGGTTTCATTTTCACCAGAATTGACTTTTTATTACTAGAACAATTGTAGCACAAATATATAAAGATAAAAGAAAAGACAAAGTCTGAAATGCCTTTACCTGACAACATGTAATTAAATTTATTCTCCAATTACCTAAAACATTGAAATTAAGTGTGATAGAGGGAACTTATTCTTCAAGTTCGTTCCTAAAGGCAATCTTTAAAGCCTCTGAATGTTATTCTTCTGGCCGTTTATCAAAATACCATGCTGTACTACAAGCCGTGCTTCTTCTGTCCAATCTGATGATCAAACATGGCAATCTGTAGCAATACTGCAAGCTGTAGTCAGAGTTAATGACATTTTGCCACATGCAGAGTATCCAAAACCCCCAAAACCAGATCTAAAAACTGTCTCTTAAACTGACTCGGAATCTAATATGATTTTGTGTAAAAATTAAGGGTCGTCACTGGAGCAAGCACTTGTTTAAAGCGTTTGTCTTATCAATGAAGCAGTTAGATGGGGTTCATACGGACCTTGAGCACAGTAAACACATATCTACAAGAATGACTCAACTCATGGGAAAGCCTGCACAGCATAGGGTCTGAGCAGCTCAGCAGGAACCATGGCTTTGCCTCAGGCAATGTGTTACAAGTCCAGCGTGCTGTATTCAATATTAATGTGTAAATTTGAAAAAAAAAAAGTTGCGTGAAGACAGGCTGGTTTCAGTAACATTGTTGACTTCTTGTTTATCTGTGCTACAAAATGGAAAGACCTGCATTTAAATTTACTTACAAGATGAAAACAACAACTCTTTGATTCCTTTTAAAGGTTAGAAAGAATTTTACTATACAGCTTCTGTAACAGGTTTCTGTAACAGTTTTCTGAAGCATTTCACTTACGTAACTAATACCCACATCCTACTATTGTTTATCTTATTTAAATTCATTTAGAGCATAAAGATTCACTGGTTTAGGTAATTAATGTTGTGCATGTGCCTCTGCTAAGAAATTTACACAAAGGTTTTTCAAATGTCAGCGTCCCAATTATTACCATATCTAACCTGACACTGCTCTGTGCATACGTTTTGTCTGTGCTGAACAAGATTTACTCACCTTGGCATTTCAAATGCTTGGAGTGGCTCCAACTGATGGCAGTCAATTCTACCTTGTGATTAATTCAGCTAAAAAATTAATTGACCATTTGGAGGCACCCTTAGACTCTGTAATGTGCATTGAAGTTGCATCCCCTATATTCAAATGATCCTTGAATAAGGAAAAAAAAATTTAAACAAGTCATTGATGTCACAGCAAAGGTATCTTAGCTTGTTGAGAATTTTAAGCCCTTCACAGCTAGGGTTCTTACTATGTAAGAGTTTAGTGTCATGAATATTGCACGCAAATTCACCAGCTATCAATATTATCATTGTTTCATAAAAAAAGTTTAAGACATGCAAAATGTTGTATTACAGGCTGGAGGTAATTACAATAATAACAAAGCCAGCAGCAAAACTGTATTTGTCAACATTACTCTTATAAATAGTTTTAATAATGGTAATGTTTTAATAAGACTAAAATTATTAAAATATTTATATACTATTACTATTACTATTCTTGTAATATCTTTCAATATGGTAGCACAGGTGATAGCCTCAGTACCTCGCTGTCTTGTACTTTGCATGTTTTAGTATGTTTATTCACTTTCACTAGAAAGGAACTTCTCAACATCAGACAATCCTCACAAGACATTTTTTGCCCCCATCGACCCCAATTTCACTGAGATCTTGGTTGGCGGCGCAGCGCTCCCTATTGGATTTATGCAGTATACAGAGGAGGTAAAAGGGCCAGGTAACTGGCCGACAACATTCTGATAACAGAGAGTTTGTGCTGCAGAGGGTGAAGTGAATCAAAATGCAGATATTGGTCTTTGTGTGTGGGCTTCCGGTAAACCTCAGTTTTGAGACTACCATCATCCTCTATGTGTACCACACAGTCCAGAAAAAGCAACATGTTGTTCTTGGCATCCTCTCTGTTAAACTTTATGTTGCTGTCCACTGAGTTGATGTGGTTGGTAAATACCTCAACTTCTTTGGTTTTGTACCCCGTCTTTGTTTAGTTTTTGAAAGTCCATATATGCATGGAATGGCCTCGCCTCAGTACAGCTGATATTAGCGGAAGCGATTGATCGCTTTGTAGAGAGTCAGTTATTTTATTTTTGTAGTTCTTGGTTGGGTCCCTTGTCAGGGTCTCGTATGTGTATGGTCTCGTACGTCTTTCATATTCAGAAGACCTAATATGGTCTCCGTCATGCCTAAGAGACCTAGGATAACCAACTGGCCCCTATCTATTTCCACAGCTCTCTGGAACTGTGTGATTTTTCTACAAATGCTCCACCATCACCCCAGTCCCCAAGAAACGCACCATCACAGGGTTAAATGACAACAGGGTGTTAATACTGGTTAATACTAGTTAATGACTGGTGTTGAAGAATCGGAAGGAGATCACAGGGGCCTGCTGGGACCCCTTCAGTTTGCTTAAAGAGGTCATGAAATGATGCTGTCAACTTGGAAGTACACTTTATTCTGCACCACCTTGACCACCCAAGGACAAACGCTAGGGTCTTGTTAGTGCACCTCAGCTTGGCCTTCAACACCATCAGCCTAGACATGTTGTTTATTCATTTTTTATTGTTTTTAGGTCCCCATTAGCATCCGCTATTTTTCCTGGGGTCAGTTTGCAGAAAAATACAGATTATATGTACAAAAAGATCATATTAAAGATTAAATATTAAAATGTTCTATTTTCTCCACTTTTAAATAAAAACCGACATTCTGTGACAAGTTCTAAAATAGAGAAATATGTTTAATATGCTCCAGTCATGCAAGGAGCAGTTGGCTGTTAGAGCATAGCAATAGGAAAATATGAGTTTCATTCAGAATGGTAGAGAAATCTTTACTGTCCTACAGGGCCAAATTGAGGCAAATAAATTAATCTGTTTTCTTTTTGTTTTGTTTTTTGACCCTCTGGCGCAGAAGAGTTTTCCACGAGTTAAAACATACGACTCTGTCACTGTATGTGTACATGTGTAATTTCTGGAACTATCTAATTCTTGAATTTTCTCCGTCAGTGTTTGGCTCAGTGCTTTTATGTTTCTCTTACATTAAAAAATAAATCTATACCTTCATATAATATGTGGTCTATTTTTTCTTTTACTGTTATACTCTCATACATAAAGCACAGACATGGACAACGACATCTCTACTTTGTATAAAAACGCACATGCATCTATTAAATT
Source organism: Fundulus diaphanus (assembly GCA_037039145.1). Taxonomy (NCBI): domain Eukaryota; kingdom Metazoa; phylum Chordata; class Actinopteri; order Cyprinodontiformes; family Fundulidae; genus Fundulus; species Fundulus diaphanus. The sequence continues at coordinate 15,608,521 of CM073128.1, read as the reverse complement.
GATAACAAATTATTTTTAAGGTATATTTTCAGTTCATTTTCTTTTACTCTCTTTTTCTAACTCTAACCCTAAGCAATCAAAAAACAAATCAGTCAATCTAGTGCTGGTTTAACTAGACTATTATAGTGTTTTTTGTTTGTTTGTATACTTGTCTGGATCTAAGATGATCCTAAAACCTAAATCTCCGCTGAATGTTCTCTCTTGCTCGCCAAATGAGTAAAGATTTCATAATTAATTGTGTTAATAAAAATCCTTTTTGTGTAGACATATCAGGTCCAGGTGTGACCATTCAAAGTTGTTAGGATTTTACAGCTGAAGTCCTGATCTTTTCTAAAAAAGTGAAAAAGCAACCCTTTAGTTTAGTGCTCATTGGGATATCTAAAGCACATGCCAATTTTAATGTTGTTAGTGGTTATGTATTAGCCAGTTAAGTCGCAGTGTTCTGAAGCAGCTTGTTATCTGTTTGTATCTAGTCTGTTACTCTGTCAACGTGGCTGGTTCCTATCTCCAGCTGTCAGTGGGCGAGAGGCGGGGTACACCCTGGACAAGTTGCAACTCACAGGACGACACAGAGACATACAGGACAAACAACCTTGCACACACAATATAGAGAGACCAATTAACCTAACAGTCACGTTTTTGGATTGCAGGAGGAAGCCAGAGTACCCGGAGAGAACTCACACACGCAAATGGAGAACATGCAATCTCCATGCAAAGCTATTGCAAACAAAACATTTCTTATCAAGGCTTGATTTATAACTTCATCATGTACGCTCCATAGTGTACATCAATAATTTGTATTGTAGGGATTCTAACTTGATAATATATTATACCTTTGTCCTCATGCTGATTTTATTATGTCACCTACATTCCAGTATTTATGAACTCTGTCATCACAGTAGAACATCCCCTTTTGAGAGATTTTTGTTTTAAATGGTGTAAAAGTCAGTGGCGAACAAATGGAAAATCATTGACGCAGGTATGACACTACCCTTTTTTCCTAGTGTTGAAGTTCTGTTCCACAAATGACACAGCCTGTCTCTATGGCTCACCGCAACCTTTATCCTGTCATTGGTGATGGCAAACTTATTAACAGTGAAATATGGGCAAGGCGGCAAATAAGTTGCTTCAAAGTGTTTTTTGGGGAATTAAGGGAGAACAGGGGATGTATATATGCTCCAATTTCAAGGATGCCATTTTTACTTAGGCCCCCTGTGTGCTTTCTAGATTTTAGCATATTTCTTTAATGAAACTCAGGATGTTACACATTAATGCACAACATCAGTCATCTCAATTAGGCAAGAGGGAGCTGTGGTCCAAGTCTGTGAATAATTTATTCTCTAATATGTGCAGAGATTGCATACAGATAAAGTTAAAAATGTTTCCTTTCGTGCTGTTGTTAGCATAGTTTGTTTGCGTAAACAGTGCTTTCTGTGCATCATCCTGCAAACTTTAGTCTTGTTCAATTTATCTCCTTAGACACTGTCTGCATGTTCTCAAAGTGTTTTTTTTAACACCATATAGCTCTTCTTTTCTAATGCCTTTTCATTTGCTGCTGTTAACCAAGGCCATTCAGCACATAACAGAGCCTAAAGCATGCTGTAAGATCAACATGAGACAGAAGCAATTGCACAGTCTGGTTCTGGAGGAAGCATGGAACAAAGGTTTGTTTCTGTTTCCTTGTCTCTGTGCATTTACACTGAGGAAACAGAGCCAAGTCGATGTCAACGATAGGACTTAATCTAGCAGCTGCTGGCAGTGTCGCATGCCAACACCTCTGACAGCTGCTTTATCTGACATAAATAAGGTGCATAGTCTTCAGCGAGTCATTCTATGAATGTCAGAAAAAATGGAAAAAATGTTAAAGGCCGAGTTTGCTTTTTTTGCGGAAATAAAACTAAGCATGCCCTGTTTAAATATGGGTCAGTTAAAGTTACTGGCAGAGACAATAGCGTTTTTATGAAGCTTAGTCACAGGGAAAAATAAATAAATAAAGGAAAGCATAGAGGCAAGGTATTTTCAAAATGCAAATGTTGGGAGAGTGCTTTTATTTTGTCTCTTTGAGCAGTTGTAATCCACCCCTTACTGTATATGTGATGCTCTCCACAATGCTTTTTATCTTCAGACATCCTGTTATTGTAGACATGCAATGGACTGGATCAAGGGTTCTTTCTCTATGGATCTCATACGGGTTAATTTAGTGGAACTGCAAGGATCTAAACTTGTCAAGGTTGGCCCTTGGAGATACATGCTACTCAATCACCTGGACATGGGCATGGCACACTACTAACAGGGAATAGAGGCCACTCCCCCTACATTCACTGTGCTGTACGTTAAGTTGTAGGCCGATTACTTATGGCACGCCTAGAAATGTCTTAGTAGATCTGAGATCCTTGCACATTTGCCCTATATCAAATCCTCAGTCATAGCAGTTGTGCCTGGGATTTAAGAAACACACACACGCAAACATTTGGGACAGGCTTTTGAATGCAAGAGTGGAAAAAAATGGTGGCTGTTCAAAAACGCCCAAGGTTAGAGCCAGACACAACCCCATCCTCAGCAAGGCTGAACAGTGAAACTGAAGAAGTGGAGTCAGAGTAGGTAAGTATATGTATATGTAAGTATATGATGGTGGTGAGGATCAGAAAAGAAGCCATTGCCTGAAGGCTGTTTGGCTTTATAACAAACAAAACTTGACAACACTGTAATTATGAATGCATCTTAAAAACTATGTTTTTCAACACTTTTGATGTATTTCAATGACATAACTACATTTCTATTTTAGTCAGTATAAAATGGTTATTTAAACTGCCCCAATAGTTAATTTCCATTAATTCCTATGAAAATCTAATCCTTGCAGGATATAACTTTCTTATTTTAAAGAGAACAACACAGTTGTTTGACTCAAAGGGGATTTAGAAAGTTATTCATCAAAATAAACGAAAGTAATGAAAAATGTTCATTTTAAAGCTAAGGGTCCTAAGCACTTGGTTCATAAAGTAACCATGCTCCACTCAATGGATATTCGAAGCATTCGCTGAGTCACTACCTGATCAGACCCCTGAGCTGTCTACAAGACTGCCTGACTATAATGTCGAAACTAGAAGTGCATTCATGTAAAAACCCCCACATACTCAGGCGTAGTTCACTCTGCAAAGGTCCTCGTGTACAGGTACGTGCACGGCTTAATTTTTACGACTTCTCGGTGGCAAGAAGTCTTTACATTGAACTGATTTATATGTGACACCGAGCTTGATACACTGAGCTGCTCCAAACAGGCGGTCGCAAGGACGAGCGGGATCACAGTCCCTATGTGTTCTCACTGACAGGCGTGTGGTGGGAGCCTGCTGGAAAAGAGACGGCTCTAGGTGCTTAGCTAGCTAATCACACATTTTACCATCTATTCCGCCACTTCGTCCCACTGGCAGAAAGTTTGAGGATTGTAGGAATTTGCCACAACAGATGTAGGTAACAGTATGCTCGACTGTGAAGGGTAAAACATCCGTGGAGAGTCAGCGCGGAGTCTGCGTAGCTTACAGTATGCGCATAGTATGCTCGAGTGTGTGGGAGCCTTTAGGCAACCCGTGTACGCCCCAGCAACAATAAACCTATGTTTATTTTGGCCTTATGTTAGAAACGGGGCAGTGTAGTCCAACTACTCTGTCCTCCCAACAGAGACGGATAGAGAGCTGTGTACATGAAGGGGCAGAGTGAAATTATGAATTTGGGAAGAATATTTAGTGTGCCTTATAATCCGGTGCGCCTTATATGTAGACAAAGACACCCATAGACATGTTAATTCACGGTGTACCTTATAGTCCACTGCGCCTTATGGTCCGAAAAATACGGTAAATGTAATTAAGTTGGATTCAGTAAGACCAGTGAAATTTGGGCCTTTTCTTATTTCTTTAAAGTACTTCTTGACTCTGAGATCGACCAACTCGGAAATACATGCATTAGTGACCATATTTAAAAAAAAATTTGGTATTAAGATCGTGATTGCGATCTTAAAGGTTTTTTTAAGGACTAAAAATTGTCCCTCGGCGACTGCTAGGCTGAAAATCCACAACTTGGGTCACGTGGTACGATGACGTAGTTCGTAGATGTAGCCCAGGCTACGCTACAGAGAGTTCAATGGAGAACACAACAACAAGTTCAGATGGTGATTCACAAAGTGATGATTTTAACATGAAAGACAGCGCAAGCGTCTGTTAAGACTTGGGTAAGTCTGAGAAAAACATTTTAGGAGAATAAACGAAATGGGTTGCTGGTGTATAATTGGAATCGGGGCTTATAATCGCGGTTCTGGCTGACAGTTTGGATGTAAACACGGAAACAACTCGTAGAAGCCCGATTGCCTAGCATCGTTTATGATGGCTGAAATCCGCCAAAACAGCACATAAAAGAAAAAGATGTACATTCAGCACAAACCACAGTGTCTCAGCATTATGTGTTCCCGGAATTTTACTTAATAATCTGGACATAAGCGCTCTGAGAGCGGACGCGCATTTATCTGTTGCGCCGTGGCGCTCATAATTCAATTCAATTCAATTTTATTTATATAGCGCCAAATCATGAAACATGTCATCTCAAGGCACTTTACAAAATCAAGTTCAATCATATTATACAGATTGGGTCAGATTATACAGATTGGTCAAAATGTCCTATATAAGGAAACCAGTTGATTGCATCAAAGTCCCGACAAGCAGCATTCACTCCTGGGGAACCGTAGAGCCACAGGGAGAGTCGTCTGCATTGTACATGGCTTTGCTGCAATCCCTCATACTGAGCAAGCATGAAGCGACAGTGGGAAGAAAAACCACCCATTAACGGGAAAAAAAAACCTTCGGCAGAACCGGGCTCAGTATGAACGATCATCTCTGGGGCGGCATGGGGGTTCCGAACCGAAAGGGCTGTGGGTCTATCCCCACCAAGGCTCAGGGTTCTGCGGGGTAGCAGCACCGTGCTGAGAGGTAGTGTGGAGAACAGGTCACTTCACAGCAGGCTTCTGGCTTCTGATTACTGGATTAAGGAAATTTCAAGTGAAACCCCGCCTCTCTGGCTGCAGTGCTCCCGACACAGAGGGGAACAGATTTTCACAGGGGAACTGAATTTTGCACAACACCGGGACTTTTCGGGTTCGGAAATGTGTGTAAGGAGACATTATCCTTGTTGGTATTTGACAAACCATAAGCCACACACTTTTTAGCCATGTTTAATCCGTCTATTTGTGTTTGAGAAAGCGAGTCTGCAACCAGGAAGTAACTTGTTGCAATATCAACAGATCAACATGTTATGCCATAATAACGCCATGATAAATAATTGATCTCGGATTGGATTCTGAACAGTGGAAGGGTTTCAAAGGAACCCCACTCCTGCTGCAACATGAGACCCTCAAGGCTTGGACGGCCCTTCTTCTTACCAGGGGTCCTGCTGCTGGTGATAAAACTTTCCTCCCACAGACAAAGCGTCCCCACTTCTGCAGATCTCTTCAGCTCTTCTCTTCTGGCTGGAGCCATCAGGGGGGCTCCCACCCCAGCTCTTCAGCAGCTGCACAGACCACCTCGTCCTGGGGCAGACCAGGAAACTACTTCGGGCCATGGGCCCTGCACGGGCCTGAAAGAACACACATGCCGCATCTGGAGAGGTCTCTTGTCGCCCTGGGAACATGTCCGGGCAAATACAGAGTTAAGTTTGCTGTCTCAACCTCATAATCAGATGCAGGAGGAAGGATCCTGCAATGCCAAAAAAAAGCCTTGTTGTATTTTTTCTCAGCCTGTACAGGAAAGCGAACCCCGATGGAGCTGAAGGCTGTATGCTGAGGAAAACCCCGGCTTAAATCGGACTGCAACGGAGTCAAAGGCTGTCTCCAGGACACCAGGCCTCCGACCCGACCACATGGCTGCAGAGCCAAGCGCTAGCCCGCCAACAACGACAAGCAAAAAGCTTCCTCCTTCAACGCTCCTTCCGTGAATGGCCAAACTGAACAGAACTGACACGAGAAAAGGACAGGTTTGGGCAGCGGGCTGAGGGTGAAGTAAAAGGTTTATTGGGAAATGTCTTGTAAACCATTCTATACCTGGTGTTTTGAACAAAAGGCTAACGATATAGCATTGCTAGCATTTGGTACCATGTCACTATCGAGTGAGTTTTAAGGTTTAACAGAAAGGTTACCTCCACAAGGGTTTCATACATTGATGGGACATTAATGTTTATGTTATCTAGCCGCTCATTATGACTAAAAATAAAGCAAAAGCTTTCTCATTTGTTAGCGCCGAGCGTCCGCTAGCCAACATGTTATTAGCCTTGCTAACATCCGGTCCCGGACATTTCAAAAGGAGTTTGTTTTAAAGCATAAAGCGTAACTGTTCTGCTCCGCCATTTTATTCCCGCATCAATATGGTATATTAATGCCAGTTTTCAAGGCAATTTTTAAAACTTTATGTTGTAACCTCTTAGCCACCGAGTTGCTACAGCGACCCCTAGCTTCCGGAGGTAGAATCGCATAAACAAAGGCAAGCGATTCTGAATTAAATGATTTTACAGGATTTTACCGGTCCTCAGAATGTTATTTTCTCAAAATAATGTTCTGGTTAACTTGTGCTTTGCATTGTGAATGGGTTGAAACACATTTCAAATGTTCTGAATTAGTTAAGCTAATTTAACCACAATTCACATTCTTTAAGGTGAACTTCGGTTCTTTAACTTAAACAAAATATTATTTCATCAAATAATGTTTTGTTTAACTTGGGCTTTGCATTGTGAATGGATTGAAATACATGCCACATGTTTTTCTAACTCCATTCCATGTTTTTTTTCGGAATCAGATCTTCAGTGAACAAGGATTCACTGAATTAATCTGATTATGATCAACCACTTTTTGTTTTGTCTTTTGTTTGTTTTGCATGTAAATAGTTCCTTAGCTTAGCTTCTTTTTATCTTCATTTTGCTTAGTAGTTTAGTTAAGTTTCACTAGCCTAGTATAGAGGATTTGTTAATCGAAATATTGTGTTAATTCAGATAAACAGCATTACATAGTGATGTTCTCTGGATGTTCATTTTATTTCTGTTATTAATTTCTTGGACTTGAAAAAAAGTTGTCACTCCCTTATTCTATGTGTGTGCAGGTTTTGCTGTTAAAAGATGGCTAGTGCTCGAATTCATCCCTTTTAACCATTGTCTTGATATCAGCTTAAGAGCTGATCATCACCAGACAATACTTAACAGACAGAGGGTTATTTAATAAACATTAAATAACTTTAAACAGTGTATAATTGCACAACAAACGCTTGCCAACGAATTATGTCATCAGTCATGTGACACCCGGGGCAACATTTTTTTATGAGCCTTGCACTAAAAAGCCTTAAAAATCTACTTTGTCATAATTTTTTTTTTTTTTTTTCCTCAGGTCATAATAATATGTGAACTTTCTAGTATATAGCAACTTGTATGATCTCAGAATCAAGAAGTACTTTAAAGACTAAGACTGTTTTTTTGTTTTGTTTTTTGTATAATAGTTAATCTTAAGGTTTTAGTAAGATCACATGGTAGCGTTTGTCCATCAATTTGCATTACCTGTTCAAATCCTGGATTTGAACCCAGCACCTACTTGCTGGAAAGAAATAATGTTAACAGCTGCATTACCTCCACTGCACTTTATGTGCATGTTATTATCTATTTATTGATTGATTTGTTTATTTGTTTCTCTGTGTGTGTATGTGTATTTGTCTGGGTGCAAATCTTATTTTAGTTACTTCATTGGAAACTTTTATGGTCTCAACTGAGACCTTGCTGAGAACAAAGTAAAGATGTGGGTGGGGTTAAGGTAATGTTACAAAGACCTGGGCCTTATGATACTGATGATTAAAGTTAGTAGAAGGGCTTAGCCAAAATTGTGACAATGACCTTATGTTTAATTTAAACTTATTTTTTTCTGAATTATTTACAGAAGTTTGGTTTTTGTGTTCAGAGGTTCTAATGAAACTGAGCATGCTGCAATTCATCTTGAAATTATATCAATTAATACAGTTAGATTTAGTATATTGGTGTTTGAATGGTGCAGAAAAAATGCCTTTGCCAGAAAGCCCACAGACTGCATAAAATCATGAACTTTGAGGTTTGGGGTAACAAGATTGAAAACTCCCTTTGAATACACCAGCTAACCTAGGAATGCAGGGGAAAAGGAGAAGAGGTTGCACTCACATGCGTAAGCACGACATAATGAAAGTGTGCTAATGGAAGAAAAGAAGGACATGCTCCCATGGTAAATGACAGGAATAACAGCATAAGCACGCACAGAGATAAGAGCGTAAAGAAACTTGCACCTTTCATCTCAGTAACATTTAATTATGATATAAAATGCAGTACTGAAAAGTTCACAAGTCCATTGTCTGAGGTAATATGGAAAGATTTGATTACTTTCATCACTGGTTGTATGATAAGCTGTTATCCTGACCGAAATTCTTGAATGTGATGGTTGCCTTTAGATGAACATTACGAGCAACAATCCTGCAACCACGGTTCTTTGAAACGCAGTAATCCATTCTGACCTCAAACAATCAAGTCAATAATTATTAGAAACCAAAAAGACAGTTCTAACAGTCTTTTACTTTATGGGCTTTTTGTGATTTTTTTTTAAACGTTTGAGTAGATATTTTTAAATTATTTTTTCTTTTTGATAAATGCAGCATTAAAGACATAACATAACACATGAAGGATAGCAACTCTGCCTTCTGGGCTAAAGCCTCCGTTGTCATTACTTTGAATCTAAATATAGGAACTGTCCCGCTAAAACGGAAGTAACTGTGACTCTTCTTATAAGAACAATTCATCTTGAAAACAGTCTTTTATCTTCTATTAAAACAGTTCATCAGCAACATCTGCAATGGTGGAAGCCTCAAATAAATTTGCTATATGCTTCATGTTCAGCACTGTGGAGCACCTATAATTGGCAGATGGTTAATACCCCCATGGCACTACAGCCCTGTGTTTCAGTGATGAACAAAGTTACAAAGTTTTAAATAAAAATAATGCGATGGGTTTGCCTTTGTATATTTCTGATGTAATGTGATCTCTAGTTAAGCCAGGAACCCATAGACATTTTAGACATGTTAAAATATTCTCAAGCAAGAGAGTTTTATCTTAGAGACTCAATATATATGCCACACATTTGCGCCACTAAAACATTACTTAATGTGATGCAGTGCTATGCAGATGCTCTTTCTGCACATTAAAGTGTCACTCAACTTTGTATGTTGAATGCTTGGAGTAGATGACTTTGCGTGAGACTTCAGTGCTGTCTTCTGAAAGGCACTCAATGGCTCCATTCACAAAACTCTTCAAGGTCGGGTTAAGGCCTTTTAAGAAAGGACCAGTGTAGCGAGGGGAGTAGTCAGCCTTACAGCCCTGACTCACCAACCAAGTAGGTCACATCATGAACACACCATGAACAATACAAGTACTTTATATACAGTGTTTTTCGAACAATAAAGCACACTTAAAATCCTTAAATCTTCTAAAAAATGGATAGTGCGCCGTATAATCCGGTCCGCCTTTTATGTGATTAAAGTTGTGCTTACTGACCGATTTTATGTGGTACAATGCGCTCAAAAATCGGTTAAAATATGTAAGTACAACTTTAGTAAGCAACAAAGCCACTCCGCTCAATGAATATTCGGAGTTTTACAGTACGCTGTATCACTACCTGATCGGACCCCTGAGCTGTCTACGACACTGCCTGACAGTGCGTCCGTGCGTACTCAAAGCGGACTCAGCAAGGACTCTGCGCACACAGGTACATGTCACACTACAAACTTCTTGGCGGTAAGAAGTCTTTACATTAAACTGTTTTATATGTGATACTGAGCTTGATACACTGAGCTGCTCCAAGCAGATGGTCGCAAGGACGCGCAGCATCACAGTCCCTCTCTGTTCTCACTGACAGGTGTGCGGTGGGAGCATGCTGGAAAAGAAACGGCTCTAGGTGCTCAGCTAGCTAATCACACATTTTACCATCTGTTCTGCTGCTTTGTTCCACTGGCAGAAAAGATGGGGATTGTAGGAATTTGCCAAAAGAAATGTAGGTAACAGTACGTTCGACTATGAAGGGTGAAACGTCCGCAGCGAGTCCGCAGCGAGTCCGCAGCGAGTCCGCAGCGAGTCCGCAGCGAGTCCGCAGCGAGTCCGCAGCGAGTCCGCAGCGAGTCAGCGCAGAGTCAGCGCAGAGTCGGCGCAGCTCACAGTATGTACACAGGACGCCCGAATATATGAGAGCCTTTAGATAGCCTGCGCACAGAGTACGCGCTAGCAACAATAAACCTAGTAAGTTAATTCAATATAAAAGTTCAGTTTATTTTGGCCTTATGTTAGAAACAGGGCAATGAAGTCCAACTACTCTGTCCTCCCGGCAGAGACGGATAGCTCTCTGCCTCAGGACAGAGCTGTGTACGTGAAGGGGCGGAGTGATATTACACATGGGAAGAATATTTACTGCGACATGTAATCTGGGGTGCCTTATGGTCTGAAAAATATGGTAAGTAACAGGACTTGTTTCACAATTGCTTCACCTTTAGATCCACTTAAAAAATATATTTTTTGAATTTCTGACACTCTGTGTGAAGAAACCATGTGATATCAGCTTTATCTATGATTCAAGAATCAAGTTTTGTCATAGTGAAATTACCTTTGAGGCATAGGATACACATACTTGACACACATACACATCAGACTAAGTATTTACAGTTTATTTCCACACATTAGAGCATGCAAGTTCGTATCAGAGTCCAAGAGCTTTGATATGAGTCTCTTTGCGAATGATATGAGCCATGTTACATGGATCAGTCCCTCCTTCAAAAATCTCAAGTAATGATATTATAAATTTGTTATTATATATATCATATAGTATAGCATATATGCCACTGCCTCCCAAAACTGAAAAAGAAAATAAAGGCAAAATCCAAAACTAATGCAAAACTATATCTAGTTCTTCATAATTGTAGAATCCTAATAAATGTGCATGTTGTTTTGTTATGCTTATTTTTGTCACAATAGTGATCCACTATTTTACATAAAATATTCTCAAACCAGAATTCTTCATACATTAAAGTCTTACCATTGTTATAGTCCTATGGTCAGATCAATCTAATTGAGATCAGTACCTTGGCAAAGATCCCAAAAGTGCATTGAGGAACCTGTGCCTGAGGCACAAAGAGGGATTGTTACAAGGCAAGAGCACTGTTTTCTACTTTGGAGAATGACACCTCTGAGATTCGCCAGGAAAGGGCATTTTGTCAGGCTTATATTTTACCGGCACATGATCCAATAACCCCACTAATGCACTCTTGGCCTGCAATTTGTTCTCATTTGTCATCTCAGAAAGTGCAAGTGTAAACACCGCACTGAAACATGAGCCTGGTAGAGGTGGAGGAGCTGCATTGGCGACTGCCCTCCCTCCGCAGCCTCTCATCAGGGAGACGGCGCCAGGGCTTGGGAGAGATAACTAGTATCCTTTTTGTTTAGATAACATTATTTTTTTCCCCTTTTTAAATAAAGTACTCACTCCAGTTTCCCTTTATGGCATATTTTTTAAAGCTGATCAATCATAAATACTTGATATTCTACTATAAAAAGCTTTTTGTAATTGCTCACAAACAGCTTTAATCACATTAATAGAAGGGAAGACATTTTCCTTCAGATTCCTTTATAGGCTCAGGAAGATTGATGCTTCAATTTCAGTTCGTATTCATTTATTTCACTGCAGATGATGCTATGCATGAGCTGCTTTTTCTTCTGCTGTCACCATCTGTGGCATTAATCACTCATGGTTGTGTTGTTTGTGCACAGCTCTTGGCAGCCAACGGTCACCTGTCAATCAAAAAGGATGTGTCTTTTCTCTCCCTCTGATAACACATTTTCCCAACATAGAGCTGATCCTGTTGGACTGGTATCACCTAGTCTATCCTGGTGGCATTATCGGTAATTTCAATGCTACACCGTTTTAAAATGACTAATGTCTTTTAAGTGGGATCACGGCAGTATATTTTAAGGTGCACTTGGCAGGTTTATTGGCAGTCGATCTTGAAAGTTTTTGACAAGATTTTGGTGTGATGACAACACATATTTTAACAACAGAGAGAAAGGCAGATTGCCGTTAGCAGAGGTTTAAAAAAAGAAAACTTCCACCTGTCAGTTTAAAAGGAGGCTGATAATAAAATGCACAGTCTCGAAACACCAGAATATGGTTATTTGGACTTGAAGATATGAGAAGGGTATTTATTACGTTTAAACTCCCAGGTTAAACTATTATTTGAAACTAGGAATTGAGGAAATAACATTTAAAAATGCACCAATGAATCACTTGGGAAATGAACAGACTCTGTAGGAGGGGTGGGTGATTGATTTTTTTTTTAAAGCAAGGACATTATGCTTCATCTTGAGAGCCCATTCTATGCATTACAGTTCTATACTGTTGCTCTAACGCGTCAGTTTCATTTTCCTCCTTCTTTCATATTCAGGAACTGGCTTTTATGTAAGTTGGACAAACCAGTTAATGGTTTCAGTGACAATCAAAGCGAAATGTATTATTACAGTTTTCAGATCAAATGAACATTTAAATTAATTACCCAGCTATTAAAAACTTGGAAAACACAGACAATTCACTGCAGACACAAGCTGAAGGCACCGACCAAAGAGTGCTAAAACCTCGGGTGCACCTCTGGACACCAGATGTCTCAAGAGAATTTGGAAGTGAGTATCCTTCATTTAAGGGGAACATCATTCTCTGCAAATCAAATATGTATCAAGTACATATTGATTTGTTGAAGTATGTACGCAACACTTTGTGGCATTAGAAGACTCAATAGAGGGGGTGCATTCACATTACTATAACTCTAATAACAACTACAGGATCATGCTCATCATAAATGGGTGTGAGACATGTTCTTGTCTACAGAAAGTATACTATATAAAACTAGAGGCAATCAATTTGTGGACTTGTTGTATGTTAATTGCAAAGAGGCATACAGCTCCTCAACCCTCCCTCCCCTGGGCTTGTCCGACCACAGTCTAGTGTGCCTCTAACCTGTGTACAAACCTCTGGTGCACAGAGAACCAGTTCTAACACGCACAGAGAGGAGATGGTCAGAGGAGGCAGAAGAAGCCCTGAGAGACTGATTCAGCTCCCACTATGTGGGATGAGTTGTGTGATCCTCATGGACATAGATGCAATAACAGAATGCGTCACACATTATTTCAACTTTTGTGTGGACTCCACTGTACCTGTTATGAAGGTAAGGCGCTTCTCCAACAGCGAGCCCTGCATAAACCCTGTGATACAATCTTTATCTGAGGGAGAAGAAGAGGGTTTTCAGGTCAGGAAATAAAGAAGAGCTAAGAGATTACAGAAAAGGTTGAGAAGGAAGATCAGAAAAGGAAAAAAACAGGGAACTGTGCTGGCCCCATTTCTGTTCACCGTTTAAACGGCTCACCAGGATGCCACCCTCAGATGTTCTCTGATGATTGTGCCATAGTTGGTCTCATCACAGAGGAGAACGAGTCCGAGTACAGCCAGTGGATCCAGAGCTTTGTAGACTGGCACTAGCAGAAGCACTTCATGTCAAATGCAGGGAAAACAAAGGAGCTGGTGGTGGAATATTGCAGGCGCAGATCCACCTCACTGATAGAGGTGAACATTCAGGGAACTAATGTAGAGATAGTGGAATCTTATAAGTACCTGGGTGTTCACCTGAACAATACACTGGACTGGAGTCACAACACGGATGCTCTTTACAAGAAAGGTCAGAGCAGACTTTACCTGCTAAGGAGGCTGAGGTGCTCCTGAAGACCTTGTTTATCTCTGTGGTGGCATCAGCCATCCTCTAAAGTGTTGTCTGTTGGAGCAGCAGCTGTTTTGTAGCTAAGAGGAAGCGCTTGATAAGCTCATTAGGAGAGCTCTGTCCTGGCATGCCCTTTGAACCCAGTGCAGGTCGTGGGAGATAAAAGTACTTTAAGAAAAATAACATAATTGATGGAAAATGTCTCCCAGCCCATGCATGGAGCTGTCGCAGAGCTACAGAGCTCTTTTAGTGACAGACTGCTGCATCCCAGATGTTCTAAGGAACGTTTCCGCAGGTCCTTCCTCCCGGCTGCTGTTGGACTCTTTAATCTCTGTTGGTCACAACAGACTCAATAACTGTGTACATCATGCTAATGGCTTCAGGGGTTCTGATCTGATCATGAATCGTTTACACTGTCTCCCAGCTGCTAAGGTAACTTGCACAAGCCTTAGCTACTTCGGGATGCTATTGTATTATCATGCATATTGCATATTATATTATTGTGTGTTCTGTAAATAGGCTGGATCTCTTCCACCTGCATCCTGAATTCAAGAACAGTATAAATGTGGGTAAGCATGAAAGTTGATGCAAATTAAACCATTTTAGGCTGAGATTTTAACTCATGTGAGGCAATTTAAATCAACTGAAAAAAAAAACATTTTAGAAATAAAGTCTTTTGTATATTTTCCAAAGCATTTAACTTGACAAGTTTGGTCTGTATGCCAAAAACGTTGAACACCAGTCACATACAAGCTGTTCATGCTGAGAGCTGTCCACCAACAAGATGTGTTTCACCACCAGTCCTGTCCTGTTATCAGGCCAATGTTTCTGTACAGCATTATATAGTTGTTTTTTCAGCACATACCACCACATACAATAAATTTGAATATTATTGAAGAGTTCAGTAAATCATTTCACTTAGTGAAACACGGTATATGGGTTAATGACACACATTCTGATGTTTTCAGGTATTTTTTTTCTCTCATTTCTATCATTTTCACGATTTCCCACCTACAGCTGATGAAAATACAATATTTAAGATTAGAATATAACATCAGACCAATAAAAAACACTGTTAATACAGAACTTTGGGTTTAATGTTAGCATGTCTAATACCTGCTTAAATGCTGTTTTCAAAAGGTACTTTTAATCTAACAAGCTGAGACGTATATTCAAATTTATTGAATATGACTATACATTGGTTTTATAAAAAAATAAAAACATACCTAAACACTAGTGACTTCTATATTAGTCACTATTTAAATTGCTGTGAGACATGAAATCTAGTAATCAGAAATATTTCATTAATAGCTAATAAAACTGTTGGTTCAATGTGAGACGATTCTGCTCCAGCATTTATATATATAATTTTTTTGTTATTTTTTATGATGCATTTTTTTATTAATAGCAACATAAAACTGACTGTTCAGCACCACAGACTTCAGAACCTGACAAGTCAATTTCAAATATGATTGAAAGACTACTGATGTTCACTATGTGCCCTAACTCAAGTTTTAGGCATACCAAGTTGTCACCATTTCAACACAGTTTAAAAAGGGAAATAGGTTGCATTCATCACAAGAAGCAAATCAACTTTCTTAGTTCTCTAGATCTATTTTGTGAGGGGAGACACTTAACCAGGAATATCTAATAAAAAATGTACATCAATGATGTTGTAATTTGCCTATACAATCATATTCAATAAATTTGAATATGCATTTCTAAGTGGCTTGCTTGTCAGATTAAAACTTCCTTTAAAAAAAACTAAAACTTTAAACCAGTATTAAACATACTTTTTATTGGCCCCCATTTCTGCATGAAATATTTAGCTTTTTTTATTGATTTGATTTAATACTCTAATCTTAAACACTGTGCTTCTATTAGTTGGAGGTGAAAAAAAATCATAATTAACAGAAATAAAGGCTGTAAAACATGATCAGTCTGTGATAATCTATATAATGTGTTTCCCTTAGTGAAATGAGTTACTGATATAAATTAACTTTTGAATGATATTCTAATTTATTAAATATGACTGTCCTGTGCAAAGGGTTTCCTTGAATTTAGATTTCAGGTCACATTTAGATTGAAACCCCTTAGTTTCCTAATCTAAAGAAATTAAAGAACAGGTGAGAAATAATTTGATGTTTTTTTTTGTTTTGTTTTTTTACATTGCAGTACTTAAAAAAGTGACCATTATAAAAGGGAAAGTAGTTTTGGTCAAAATGTACCATTAATCAAATAAGATGTAAAGATAATAAAAAAATAGCTTGTTATATATTTTGGAGTTCTTTAAGAATTGGGAATGAGACTTTGCAGTCGTAGAAAGCTGTAAAATGCAGCTGGTGAAGAAACCTCCATAATCAGGTTGGTTTTAAACATTTTTCATCCCGCTTTACAATCTCTCATATTGGGGTAAAAGATCTTTGAAGAACTGTACATTTACTGAGCTTGATAGTTTCTGCTTTAAGATTGCAGCTGAAATCTGCAAATCCACTCAAAGTTGGATGATTTATACACCATGTCACTTCTCACTCCTTTTCTGTCTTGATTGTTGGCGTTCTTGCAGTCTGTGTCCATTATATAACAATGGCTTTCTTCCACTAGAACTGCTGACTGCGTGGCTAACGGCCAAAATGCACAAGGAAAAAAAAAGAGATAAAAACAGTATCACACGCCTAGAGCTCTTTAAACTGCTAAACAGGGTTGGATCTGTTTATCGGCGCCCTGGCAGGTTGGATGTCCAACAGTTATCCTGCGTTGTGGCGCATCACTGTCAAATTACCTTTATAAATAGATTTTGGCTCAGTGCATGCACATCCTCTTCAACGAGTCCTTGAGTGTTGGCTGGGTTCTGCCATCTGTCTGGAACCATTATAGAGATGAGATAAACGGGTGCACTTCCCTACTTTGTGAAGTGTTGACTCTAAAAGATTTGTGTCAAAGTTGCAGTAAACAGATGGCTTTTGATGCCAACTTTTGGTGAATTTTACTTCAAAAGCATTTTGCATTAATGCTTTGGATGTTGATTTTTTTATGCTGGGATTGTGCTGCTGCTGAGTGGTTAAATTTTTTACAGTGCCTTTCGCTATAAACACACTACATCAACACATTTCATTGTATTGGGTTAGAATTTTATGAAACAAATCCAAAGTACCATATCGTATTAAAATCACAGGAAAAGGCTGCATGGTTTTGGAAAAAGCTTTCAAAAAATACTTGCTTGGGGCCTTTCTTGCCTTACGTGCATACCTATAACCCAGTGCTCTAAATTAACCCCATAAGTACAAATGCAAGTAATTTAATCTCAGTCCAAATACTACTGTTCTGGCCACAGAGGCTTTTATTAGAGAACAGTAGTGAATGACAGCATCAAAAACACAAGCAAAAGGTTGGTTGAAACCCTTTGGGAGGTGCAGGGATCCCAAACTTAGGTTGGCAAATATATTGACAGGAATTAATGGTGGCCTTTCCAAATCTGCCCTTTCATGGACATGGAATGCCAAAAAGAAAGCCATTGCTACAAGCAAACCTACAGAGTTTGCTACAGAGACGCAGCAAAGACAAGGCTTTAGTCTTATGAGAACAACATAGAATTATTTAACGCTTTTATGCTTGCAAAACTGATACTGTATTTTGCCCTATTCTCAACTTCCCCACTTGAAACATGATTATGGCAGCATCATACCATAGGCCCTATTTTTCTTCGATAATGCTGCCAAAAAAATATCAGCCCTGTTGGTTCAGCATGTAGGAGTACCAAAGAAACACAGAGTTGATTTATAACTGAACAGCTGAAGAATGATTATGTGCTCTAAGCACATGACACAACTTTATGTTGCGCAACTTTAAAATGTGACACCAAAACAACTCCCAGCTATCGCTAAACTCTGCTATTTTGAAACAATAAAATAGGCTTTTAAAGTAGCTGTTATTAAACCTTTACTTAAGAAACCTTCTCTTGATCAAGATGAGTTAGTAAATTACAGACCTATATCTAATCTTCTTTTCTTATCTAAAATTCTCGAGAAAGTAGTTGCTAATCAACTTTGTGCACATTTACAAAGCAATGACCTACTTGAGGAGTTTCAGTCAGGCTTCAGAGCTCATCATAGCACTGAAACGGCTCTGGTGAAGGTCACTAATGATATTCTCATGGCCTCAGATAATGGACTTGTGTCTGTACTTGTCCTGTTAGATCTTAGTGCTGCATTTGATACAGTTGATCACAATATTCTCCTACAAAGACTTGAACATACTGTAGGGATTAAGGGGAAAGCATTAGGCTGGTTTAAATCTTATCTGTCGGACAGATTCCAGTTTGTTCATGTTAATAATAAATCTTCCTCAAGCTCTAGAGTCAGTTGTGGAGTACCACAGGGTTCAGTCCTTGGACCAATTCTCTTTACTATATATATGCTTCCGATCGGCAAAATTATCAAACAGCATGGGATTAATTTCCACTGTTATGCTGATGACACTCAGCTATATTTATCCATAAATCCTGATGAATCCAATCAATTACTTCGACTGCAGTCATGTCTTGATGACATCAAAAGCTGGATGACTTTAAATTTCCTGCATCTAAATTCTGACAAGACCGAAGTTGTAATATTTGGGCCAGAGTCCTCAAAAAATAAACTTCTTAACCAATCACTTAATCTGGATGGCATTAACTTGGCCTCTGGTAATAAAGTAAAAAACCTTGGTGTTATTTTTGACCAAGACATGTCATTTAAATCCCATATTAAACAGGTTTCCAGAGTTTCCTTTTTTCACCTCAGGAATATCGCCAAAATTAGAAACATTCTGTCCAGGAGTGATGCTGAAAAACTAGTCCATGCATTTGTTACTTCAAGGCTGGACTATTGTAATTCTTTACTATCAGGAAGTCCACAAAATGCAGTTCAAAGCCTTCAGATGATCCAAAATGCTGCAGCAAGAGTTCTGATGAAAATCAACAAGCGGGATCATATTTCTCCAATTTTAGCTTCCCTTCATTGGCTTCCTGTTAAATCAAGAATAGAATTTAAAATTCTTCTTCTAACGTATAAAGCCCTTAATAATCAAGCTCCATCATATATCAGAGCTCTGATTACCCCGTATGTTCCTAACAGAGCACTTCGCTCTCCGACTGCAGGTCTGCTGGTGGTTCCTAGAGTCTCTAAAAGTAGAATGGGAGGCAGATCCTTTAGCTATCAGGCTCCTCTCCTGTGGAACCAACTCCCAGTTTTGGTCCGTGAAGCAGACACCCTGTCTACTTTTAAGACTAATCTTAAAACCTTCCTTTTTGACAAAGCTTATAACTAGAGTGGCTCATGTTACTCTGAGCTACCTTTATAGTTTTACTGCTATAGGCTTAGGCTACTGGAGGACATCAGGATCTAATTCTCTCACTCTTTAGAGTTCTTAGTGGGCTGCACAGTGGCGGTGGGCTGCACAGTGGCGCAGTGGGTAGCACTGTTGCCTTGCAGCAAGAAGGTCCTGGGTTCAAGTACACCCCTGGGTCTTTCTGCATGGAGTTTGCATGTTCTCCCTGTGCATGCGTGGGTTCTCTCCGGGTACTCCGGCTTCCTCCCACAGTCCAAAAACATGACTGTTAGGTTAATTGGCTTCTACAAATTGTCCTTAGGTGTGAGTGTGTGCGTGAATGGTTGTTTGTCCTGTTTGTCTCTGTGTTGCCCTGCGACAGACTGGCGACCTGTCCAGGGTGTACCCCGCCTCTCGCCCAGTGAACGCTGGAGATAGGCACCAGCAACCCCCGCGACCCCATGAGGGATTAAGCGGTTTGGAAAATGGATGGATGAATGGATGGTGTTGTCATTTCGCTAACTTTCTGTTCTTTCTCTTTTATCTTCATAGTAGGTACACCTGGTCTGGCGTTCTGTTGACTGTGACATCATCCAGAGAAGACGGCTCACCCGCTATTACCATCTAATGTAGAACAGATTACTGGATCAATGTGTGCTTCTGTGCTTTTTGTCTGCCTTGTTGTGTCTCTGCTCTGTCTTCTGTAACCCCCAGTCGGTCGAGGCAGATGACCGTTCATACTGAGCCCGGTTCTGCCGGAGGTTTTCCTTCCCGTTAATGGGGAGTTTTTCTTCCCACTGTCGCTTCATGCTTGCTCAGTATGAGGGATTGCAGCAAAGCCATGTACAATGCAGACAACTCTCCCCGTGGCTCTACGGTTCTCCAGGAGTGAATGCTGCTTGTCGGGACTTTGATGCAATCAACTGGTTTTCTTATATAGGAACATTTTTGACCAATCTGTATAATCTGACCCAATCTGTATAATATGATTGAACTTAACTTTGTAAAGTGCCTTGAGATGACATGTTTCATGAATTGGCGCTATATAAATAAAATTGAATTGAATTGAACAATAAGATTTCTCCTGCAGCTGCATTGGGGGGAAACAGGTTGACCGAACAAAACCTTTATGGCTTTGTATGCATTTTTCAACAACAATATGATATAGATATTTCACTCAGCTCTGAACTGAATTACTCACCTGAGGCAATTTCAAGCCAAATGTAAAACATCACAGATACCAGAGAAAAATCAATTGATGCCAACTTGGTAAATGTAGCTTAATATCAGCCCAAACTTCATAGATTGTATAAAATGGAAATTGGAGGAATCCCTGTTGATTTTCCCAACAGCTCCACAAGTACAGTTGTGTCACTAGACGGTGTAAAAATCAAAACAACTTCAAGTTTTATTCTCAAATATGGGCACAATCCTGTTTAAAAATGCCTAAACATAAACATTGACCGTTTTTAAGTGTTATATTGCTTGATAATCTATCTATCCGGGCACTGCCTATGCCTGGTTATACTACTTAAACCACCTTATTCAATGAGAAAAACAACAATCAAATCTATAGTCAGTTCTATACTTTCCACTTTTTTAAGTTTTAGAACATAAAACGATAAGATTAACGAAATTCAAAAAGGCTTTTTGTTTACTGCTGACAGAAGTAAAAAAAAAAATTCTTCTTGAGCATATGGAAAATATATTGAACCATGACTTCTGAAAATATAGAAATTAAATTCTTGAGATAAGACCTGCTGGAAAAGATTTTAGACCGGGGTGGAGGGTCAACTTCCAGTAGGACCTTGACCCTAAACATAGAGTTTGTGCACAGGTTATGGCAAGATGCCCTAGTCAGAGTCTGTGGTTTGATTTTAATTAAAGCAGCGCTGTGTAACTTTTTACTACTAGGGACCCCAGATCTGTAACTTCCAGGTTTAATGTTCCTGAAGGCCACTGATATCAATGCACATCGCAAAATTAAACAGTCTCACTCCATATCTGATAGCAGACAACTTTAGACCAGCGGATTGAGAAGTCATGGAGTTACTTGTAAAGACAAGGCCACATTCACCCCTCTAGATTATCCTTAGAGTCTCCCATTGAAACGGAGAGGGAGAGGACGAGGCAGAGCCATGAGGAGAGGGAGAGGGAGAGTGAGCTCCAGGAGCCATGGGAGAGGAAGATGGAGCAGACCGCAGTATTATTATTATTATTACTATTATTATTATTATTAGTAGTAGTATTAGTATTAGTATTATTAGTATTATTATTAAAGGCTGCAGGAACTTCAACAGAGGAGAAGAGCTGACATGGACGTTTGTGAACTATATTTACCGTATTTTGTAATAGTAACCATAACAAAATTTGACTCGAGGTTGAGAAAAGTAGAAGCATGTAAGGTTAGCTCTCATGTTTAAGGGGAGCTCAGACTTCCGTAAAGCGGCGCTCTTGGTCACATGACCCATTCAGTGACGGATCCGACTGTCTCAGGTTACATAGCCGAGCTTTTGAGAAGGACAGCCTGCACTGAGCATCGATACACGGCAAGTGCTGATCTAAAATTGAGCTAATATTTAAGTCAAAACTTACACAGAGAATGAGCAAAATGTTCAGTCTTTAGACATTTAAAGAAGGTCAAGACATTTTCCAAAAGCTTGCTGTTCTAATTGCAGTCAAAGGTGGTTCTACAAATCATTTCCTCTTAGAAGATAAGTACAAACGGATGCAAAATTTTCAACATATTTGAAAATTATTATTCTCTTTCTAGCTCATTATTATGTGCTACTTTGAGATCTATAAAGTAAAATCTTGATAAAATAGATTAAATATTTTGGTTAGAACCTGACGAAAACTGAAAACAATATAGGTGTATGCATACTTATGCAAGGAAAAATATACTATTCAGATAGAGAACATTTTAATCCCAAACAAAATATCCCAGAACTGAGTTATGAAATTTCCAATGATAGTAAAATTTGCATGAGATCTGGAGCCTATTACATAATTTCATCATTACATCCCTTCTTCACTTCTCTGAGGACTGAGAGCCCTGTTTTTAAAGTGCTAAAAACTGAAAAATGCATTGTTTTGTGATGCACCCTTCATGCAGTGTAGCCCTGCTTGCTTTTCTATGTTAATGTTGATGCACTATTCTTGCTGACGCGATCAGATCATGTCCTGTATCGACATTTTAGGTCTCCTGAGAAGAAATTATCTTTTTCCTCCTGCTGTTCTGTTTATCCTAACATGCCCAACTAAAACACAACCATCATGATCATCCAATGCCAAGAGCACAATTTCTGATCCTATTTACAGATGTCTATCCTACAGATCGAAATGCTGATTTCAGTTTAGTCACTGAGCTGCTTTTCAAAGTCACTTTTCTTTTCCTCTGGCTGCAGATACAAAACTAGAATCAACTGGAAAGTGCTCAGCCACAGAGAAGGATTAGAAATATTTTTACTGCATAATAAATTGCAGTGATGATTTTTCTTTTGTTTTTCTTAAATGTGTCATCTCTCTGTGTTCCTTGCA
Source organism: Fundulus diaphanus (assembly GCA_037039145.1). Taxonomy (NCBI): domain Eukaryota; kingdom Metazoa; phylum Chordata; class Actinopteri; order Cyprinodontiformes; family Fundulidae; genus Fundulus; species Fundulus diaphanus. The sequence continues at coordinate 15,585,842 of CM073128.1, read as the reverse complement.
CAATGAGGTCGACTGACAAGTAAACTGTTAAGAATTCAATTAAAATGGATTTTGGTGTTTGACATGTGATGTATCCGTTTCAAACACAGTATATCAATTAAAATTGTACTTCTTTTAGAAAATGAATGTCAATATGTGGTAAGTTTAGTCCAGTGTGGTGTTACTAGCCTAAAATTCACACTTTAGACCACTCTTGTTAAAATGCCCGGTTTCTCTAAAAAAAATCTAAATATAGAAAAAAATATATATCCAGCCATGGTTCAAATTGCAGAGCTATCTGATGTTGCACAAAGCGAATATAGGAAAGTCTTAAAAAAACTATAACAGTCAGATTAACCTCTCTGTATTTGCAGCAAAATGTGCATTTGTAATTAAAGATAATCCAGAGGCAGAAAAACTAAAGACTATATTTGCTTCTGGAAAGCTGCTTCCTTTCAAATTAAAGTAATGAAGCATGATATTGTTGACTATTGCAGGTGTTCAGCGTTTTGGATAGTTTTTGTTTCTAATTAATTTACTCCAGCTGTGTCTCCATTACAAATGTGCGCAAACTTTGTCGATAGTTTGCTAATGTCGAAAAAACACAGTTTTGCAATAGTGGTGTTTCCATTAAGTAAGAAATGCAACCAAAATCACACGTGAATAGGTTAGTTCACGAGATAACCTGTTTAAAAAATGTCAGGGATAGATTTTAACACTTACATGAGACATTCATATTTTAGCCACGGCACTAGTGCCCGTCATCGGCCATCAGAGGAGAGATCGGCATTTTAGAGACAAGCCCGTCATACGGCTGTGTATGCAACGTGTTTGGGAAATTCTAGTCTGTGATTTTACAGAAGAGCTATGGACTGAATGCTTCCTGTCGCCTTCTTCGTTTTTTTCGGCAGTAATAAGATCTGGTTATCGATGACGTGACTCGTGTGATGTGAAAAAAACGGTTTCCATTGCAGTTTTGTGAAATACACCAATTTCCACCTCAAAAACCACCTCATCCTAGCACAAAAACGTTTAATTGAAAAACATGTTTTTTGTTGGGTTTTTTTGGTAAAATTGCCGCGTTTCCATTAAGAAAATTACAGAATTACAATTTGATGGTCATAAGAAACACAGCTACAGATACTTCTTTGGTTTGTTTATATTTTTGTTAGAGTTTAAGCACATAACTTGAGAGTTTTGAGAACTTTGAGAGTTCTGATTCTTTGCTTATTTGAAGGGTCTCATTTTATTTGTGATAGAAAATGTTTTTTTGCACACATTTTAATTTGACCTGCTGTAGGTTGAGTGTTTTATGAGCCATGTGAAATAATGTGTTATGGTCTGGACCACAATTCTAGACGGTATGTTTGGGATTAAAACAACAGCACCCGTAAAATCAACACACGTCTCCCAGAAAAGCATCTTCCCCTGAATTATCTTCTGGAGTCATGTTTTTTTCAGATTAACTTGAATATTTGTAAGATACATTACAGAACACAGGCAAGTGTGGACAAAGGCTTACAAAGACTCAAACTACATGCCTCACCAACTCCAGACAGGTCATGAAACTGAAAAATACTGTCAGAGAAAATTCTAATTTATTTATGACTGTTGTCAAACAATGTAAGCTCAGTCACAAGGCATTACATCCCAGAATAAGATGCTTTTGAAATGTGTCTTGCAAAATTCATGTTCTCACTGTCTTAACAGTAGGGTAACAGTTTAAACTGTAAAACAAAATAAAAAAAAAATCACATTTAATGACTTCACAGCATTGGAAAAGGAGACAAACAGTACACAGATACAGAAGAAAGGGCAATAAGAAAAACATCATCTTGTTTTAAGCGACAAGATGATGTCTCTGGCCCTGAGTGTGTGACTTTGGCTCTATCTTGCCTGCATTTTGATCCCAATAACGTGCCTACAGAGTTTAGCATGTGTTTCAAACTGTCTTCTTTTCTAGAAGCTTCCACTTTAATACAGCAGGTTGAAAGGTCCTGCCTATATGTTGGCATTCTTTTGCCAACATATTGGCAGGAGAGTATAACATTACCAGGATAGTTATTCTGAATCAATAAAAAGCTCTATATCTTTTATGCAACACTACTGACAAGAGTTTACCAATTCAACCATGACAGCAAAAAGAGTTTTTGCTTTACTTACCATCATTACAACCTGTTATTTCCACTTTACGTTGGAAAAAGACCCCCTTTTCTTTGGCAGATACAGTTGCTGTGTTCTCTCTTCCCACAGGGGGCATTAGGACTCCGTTTAACCGTTTATCTGTGTATCGCAAATGACAATTATCTTTGAAAATGTGATGCTTTCTTGCCTTTTTTGAAATACATTTACACAAAAGTGGATACTTTTCCTATGAATGCATGCATAATGCTTTATTTAAATGTGAAAAAAATGTCTCATAGCAAATCGCTGGTATTTGTCAGCGCAATTTGAAGTGTAAACATTTTTTGTGACATAAATGGGTACAAGATTTCAGGTGTTTGCTTGTGTTTGTATGGTTGCAACATCACCCACGTCTGTTTTTGTCTTTGCGGTTTCATCCGTGGAGTTAAATAAATTGTTTATTCAAGATAATTGTCAAGGTCGGTAGTGCAATAAATCAGTTTTATTACATATCTTTAACGTAACACATGCACAAGAAGCTAATGAACCATACATTTTGTTTAATTTGGTGTATTGCAAATAAAAGTAGCAATCATCATTCAAAAGACAGAATATATATATATATATATATATATATATATATATATATATATATATATATATATATATATATATATATATATTGCAGCAAGAAAAAGTCATGATGTTCCTTGTCAAATTCAGTTATTCCTCACGTAAAACTTCCATTAGGATTCATCAGTAATGCCCAGAGAGAGGTATTAGTCAGCTTCCAGGCCTGGCTGTTACAGAAAGGTCAGGAAATTTGTCTCTTCCTCAAGAGTATTTTCTGTTCTGTGGGTTTCTGAGTCGTGATGTTAAAGCCATGCCGCAGCCTCCACTCCATCATGGCAGACACCTCAATCTGTTTTCACCGTTACCCTTTTTTTTTACCCACATTTACAGCATCATAGGTTTTCAATACTGATCAGTCACTGCTCCTTTTTGCTTCATTCATCACTACTTCCTTCTTGCAATTTTCTCTTCCTTCTTCATCCTTCTTTCTGTTACCAGTATAGTGACCATGGCTTCATGTGGTCACGCCTCTTTTTTCTTAGTAAGAAGAAAACTCTGTTAATCTGCTGTTTTCCTAAATTTTTTTCTCTTTTCCCTTCTTCAGACTTCATTTCCGCAAACTTCCTGTTTCCATTTTGCTTTTTCCCTCTCATTATTCATTTCCATCATTCATTAAATGGCTAAGTGGTGCCAGATGCTGTTAATCTGCTGCCATGATTGTGCAGGACATGCATGGATGATACCTAACCATATTCCTAATATCCTCTTGCTTTGGGTCATGGCTTTAATCTTTGAAAATGGAAGGTGATGAATACCAGGGGCCAGTTGAGCGTTTGGTAAATTGCATCATAACGGAATGAACTGGGGTTTTGTTTTTTTTACGTTTTTTTTTTTTTATTTGGGCAGTTTCCTTTCAAAGTTAGTTTAACCCTTTAAAATCCATGCAATTTTATAATGTACACCAGTTCCATTCCTGTTAACAGAAATACACGACAAAGGTGATTTACTGAAGCTTGAACCAAGCATCGGAAAAGGGGAAAAGGGGATTTTAATTACTTTGAATAAGGCATGATGGTTATTACCAGAAATGCTTGTCTGAGTATTTCAGAAACTGCTGATCAGCTGTGATATTTTTCATTTTAACCACAATTTTTAGACCATTTTTACATTTTAACCATCCCGGTTATCCGAAAAACAAAAGATACCCAGCAAGTATGGGTGGGGGATATATCGAATATACTCGATGTATCTCGAGTTTTCCTCCGCGCGATGGTTAAAATGGCTTTATCGCCACCATCGAGTGTAACTTTTCATAGCAAGATTGAGCCGCTGCATTTAATTCACTGTGAGTTTAGTTTTTCCCACATGCTGTGAATGCATCACTCGCTCCGCCTCCAACCCAGAAAGTGCTCTGGCGCAAACATGCACACACACACACACACACACACACACACACACACACACACACACACACACACACACACACACACACACACACAACAACAACAACGAACCCGTGCGCTTATTTATATTGACTGATATTTTAATGATATTTTTGAGATGCTCTAAATATGTAGCTGCGACTGGTCAGTTTATTTTATAGTCACAATACAAGCTTTTGTTTTTGGGATTGTCACATTTTTATTATACAAATTTATACAGTATGTCTTAAGCACAAAAAAAGCACCTTTTATTTCAGGTTTATTTTGTGTTAGATTTTTCCTTGGTGTTCCTTTTGGCTGCTGGGATGTTTTGTTTTTTAAGGTCCAGTGTTGATCACGAAAGAGCTCCAAGGTGACAATATTGTAATTTGTGAAAAGCTTCTATGTGCAGCTGTGGTTAAAAATGGGTAAAATATAACATTTTAAATGAAATTTTATTTTGCAATCAATATTTCAAACAAATTGATGTGTTAATATGAGATATACCAATGCAACTTTAGGCACTATGTGGCTAAAAACATTTGTTTTTCAAAGTTATTTGAACATATCGTGATATATATCGTGTATCGCGATATAGCCCAAAGATATCGTGATATTAGATTTTCTTCATATCGCCCACCCCTACCAGCAAGTGGCAGTTGTGTGGACGAAAATGCTTTGCTCATGTCAGATGAGAATGAGCAGACTGGTTTGAGATGATACAAAGGCAACAGTAACTCAGATAACCAACCAATCTTGATCTCCCTCCTCTTCTGTATCCTTTGATTCGTTTTGTTGGACACTGCTATATTTTATGGTTTTGGTTTTGTTGAGATCTGTTTTTTTGTTTTCCTCAGTATGTGTTAACATGTTTTTGAAATGCTGTAAGGTAAAACCACCCATGGGTACAAATAAAGAACAATAAAGAACAATGGGCCTTGAAGGTGTCAATCAGGTGAGCTACAGAAAAAGAACACACCGGGTGGCACTCCTGTCATTTAAGAGCAGCAAGCGGAGGCTGCACAGACTCACCGAAACTGGGCAATACTAGACTGGAAAAAAGTTGCCTCCTCTGATAAGTCTTGATTAACATTCAGATGGTAGGGTCAGAATCTGACATGAAAGCAGGGGTCCATCTTGTGTTGAATCAATTATTCAGGCTGGTAGTGGTGGTGTGGGAAATGTTTCCTTCCTTGGAATATTGTTTAAATTCAGCATAGTACATGAGTATCGTCATTGACCATGCCCATCCCATTACGACCACAGTGTACCAAACGTCTGATAGCTACTTCCAGCATGATGACCCACACCGTAACAAAGCTCAAACTGTCTTGCTTAAACATAATAATTAGTCCACAGTACAAAGCCCTCCACAGTCACCAGATCTCAATCTAATAGATGTGTAGCTCACAACTGTGCATCATGTGTGATTCGACCATGTGAACATGGACCAGAATCTCAGACGAATGTCTCCAACCCTTTTGTGAACCTTTGCCAAGACGTAGGGTAGATCAGAAGGCAAATGGATTCCAACTCTTTACCTAGTAGATGCAGAAAGTGACTTGTGAGTGTACAGCACTCTCGTTTTAATCACCAATACATATGAGTTTACACTTTACATGTTGCCATAACTGCAGAAGGAAGTGGTCTAGTACTGTTGGGCTGTGGCCTAGTTCTTCAGGCTTTTTGATGGACACAAATAAGTTATATGACCTTACGCTGAAACCAGATGACTTAAGCTGAAATATTATGTATGGAACAAAAATGTTCCCTGTAACAGTTCTCACCATTAGACCACAAAATGGCTGACCCTGTCATATTAAAAAAAAACACATATTGAACTATAAATGCCTACCACAATAGGTTGATATACAGATGATATTTAGCTTGTATCTAAATGATTGATCGCAGCCAGTTGATGTGTTTCCTAATAATACTGGAAGGGGAGCTGATATAAAAATAGGAAAACTTTAATGCTTGCATTGTAAAACTTTTGTGGCAACTGTTTAGCAGGGGTTTATGAGGGGCCTTAGATTCTCAAATGAATGTGCATAGACTTAAAAAAAAGCAGCAGTCATATTTGCCTGTGGCTCCTGCATGAAGTAATTACTTGCTGCTGTGCAGTTTATCTTAGATGAACATCTTGATATTTTCCTCCATACTGTCTTCACCATTCTAGCTCCCAGGTCCCTTAAGACTCTTCTCCTTAAAGATTAATTGCCTGAAATATCTCATTGTATGAACTATACCCAACATACACCGCCCCTAACAGAATCACTCATATGTATATGTGATTAAAACGAGAGTGACGGGTGTGTGTAGTGGAATCCCGGCACTCCATTAGTTTAATTTAATTACCTTAATCTGATATATGCTATTTCAAGCCAAGACCCAATTATATATGTGTCTTATTGTTTCTGGCCTAGAGCAATGAAGGATGTTTTTTTTTTATTTATTTTCCCTTCCTTTCTCCAGTAAGCACAAAACCAGCAACAAACACTTATGCAAGGAGAATGTTGCTTTCATTTCAAGTAACACTAGCAGTATTTTTATGTCCTGTGCATTCATTTGGAAACAAATATGAACCTAGGTGTTTTGCAGCTGAATATTAAATAGTTTTTGGGGTCATAGACGGAATTAAATATTTTGCTAATTTCTCCGTATAAAATTGAAATTTATTGTTTCCATAATGTTTCAATTAACCCGAAGTTCTCAGGGAGTTTTGCCTCTCTGTTTGGAAATCAACATAGACCTGTTTAATACAGCCTTGGCCTTTTGTAATGATCATTTGTATTCCTTTTAAAAACATTGGCCTGGTTTGTCTAAAATGGAGGGTTGATAGAATAAACAATGAAACTAAACCAAAACAACTCTTGCAGTAACTCTTGCTGCAACATTTTGGCTGCAACAAAGCTGAAGGCTCTGAACTGCATTTTTGTAGACTTCAATCGACCAGCTTTGAAGTAAAAATGCATGAATTAGTTTTTCAGTGTCATTTCTGGACAGGATATTTTACATTTTCGCAATATTTAATTTAGGTAAAAAAAAGAAAATTCTAGAAACCTGTTTAATATTGGATTTAAATGACATGTTCTGGTCAAAGATAGCACCAAGGCTTTTTGCTTTAATGCCAGAGGCCAGTTGATTCTTTGTCAAGAATTTAAAAGCATAACATTCAAAGTCATCCAGGTTTTGATGTCATCAAGACATGTCTGTAGTCTGAATAATTAATTGGATTCATCAGATTCTTAAATAAATACATTTAAATATTTTCACAGTATAAATTATTTTAGATCTTTTTTTTCTTTGTTGGCTTGCAGGGATGGGGAGGACAGTGTTTGTTGTTGTGGTATTGTTCTACATTTTCAGTAAATCTACATCTGTGTTCACAACTCTTCCTGACAGATCAATGCTAATTATTAGCATTTTCACTGTTCTACTGTCCTAATTGTTAATAAATGTGCTCCGTTTGAAGTCAAATACAAGTTCCTCTGTATGTTTTTTTTCCCAACTGGTAAATACATGTTTGGTGGATTTGCCAACAAAACTCCAACTCAATTATTAGATGGAATGAATTTTAGGAAAAAATGGCATGTGCTGTGCAATCTAGGCAAATTTAAAAGGTTTGCCTAGATTTTTATCAATTTAACTTCAATGCTTCACTTTGGATTTAGGTACAGCTCATGGTCAGATTTTGAATGGTTCTAGATATTTTAGATACCAACTACATACTTTCAATTCTCTTCAGATTAGAAAGTGCAATTTTTTAAGGTGAAATCTATTTTTTATGCTTTGTGCCATGTTCATTTCCTCTCACTCTGTAACTTAATTCTTGATTTTTAGACTTCTGAAATATTCTCTAAATTAACTATACTGTGACACCAGACCAAATGAAATAAACTGTGTCATTCCTAGGATACATTCAATTCATTTTGGGCAAGTCAAAGTTTCAAAAAGAGGCATAGGATTAAATACATTTTTAAAAATACTATAACTATACAACTTCTGCAAAGAAACGGTACGATTACATCACATCTGATCTGGTCTCTTTCATCTGGCATGCTGTCCATTTCAGGATCCAATTTGAAATGTTTCTGACTGTATTTAGGTGTCTTCATTGTATAGCACCAACCACTTTATAAACCAACCACTGTAACACATACAGTGTTGTTTGAAAATTCCTGATCCAAGTTCAAAGGTAAATGAGACTGAGTCATCTCAGTGACTTATCTGCAATTTCATGATTGTTTTAAGTCTTAAACCCACTTCATTGGCTTTTAGGGCTGATTTAAACAGGAAATTGTAACTTACAACACAAGCTTTACTATGCTTAATTCAGTTATATTTTCTTTTAGTGTTTTGCTTTTTAATTTACAATTTATTTTTTTGTGCAACACATTGGTCTACTGAGGAAGTAAACTGACTTATCTTGGCTATAGCATACAAATGTCAGTAATAACCCAATTAAGATAACCATGATAGTAACAATTACTGTTCTTTTTTCTCCATTAATGACGGTTTTCAATGTCTTGTGGTAAAACTCTGTCACTGAATTGATCCCCCCCCACAGGAAATCATGTCAAGACCACCAATTAAGTAATTTGCTATCCTCTGTGTTCCGAACTTCCCACTTCCCTTGAAGAATAAACAAGATACAAGAACTACAAAAAAATGAATTCAGTACATTTATTTATTTCTTTACTGAGTCATTGCACATTTACTTAAGTGCAGAGTTATACTCATTGTAAAGCTTTAGAAAATACAATCTCAGTCATCTCTGATGTGATTGTGGGTGTTTTATGTGATTCCTTTTAAAAATAAAATACAATAGATGACAAGAAATCCCCTCTTAGCAGTGTCCGTTGATATAGCTGTAAAATAAATAAAGAGAAACAGGGCAGCATACCTGGTCAAAGTTAAAGATCCATATCATTCATTCATATTTAGGTAGTAGAACTTTTCAAAATAAATATACATTTCCCTTTGTCTGTGTAAACACAGTGGTGGGTTGTTTTTTTTTTTACCCATCTGTTTAAACTTTGACGTACCACACAACCCTTAAGAGAAGAACAAGAATTACCACCAATCTGTTGGCACCTGAATTATCCTGAACCCAACCTTTGAGCTGCAGCTTCCTTTGTGCATCAAACAATGTCCCCTTTTCTTTCCTTCTGAAAGCTAGCTTGAAAGGTTTACAATAACGTCTTCAAAAATAAAAAAATAGGTTGGTTCATAAACTGTACACAATACCAAAAACAATGTGCTTTTTCTTATATAGTGTTTAGTGCTGAATTCAATGTTCCCTTCCTCACGCAACATCCTTTCTTTCTGAGGCAGGCCGTAGTCGAGGGATTCGTCATGGAGGCCTCTCCCCATGGAGCTTTCTGTGTCGGTGTCTGCCGCCCTTTTCCTTGGTCGTATTGATGCAGGCGTTGTGCTTGTTGCTCTGCAAGTGGTTCCAGTACTTGAGAAGTTCATTGGGCTGGAACTGATGAGATGTAATCAGGTGGCTGTACTTACAACTGGAATAAGAGACACGCCAATGGTTAAAGAGGAACTCATTGGGAGGCGGCGCTGGGTCAATGCGCAACTTTGCCAGGCAGATCCCTACATAAACGTCTTCCAGGTGCAGCCTGCGTATGCTTAGCGAGGCCTGATAGATCAACTCGGCCATGTCCCCTGAGAACACGTACCCCGTGCCTGAGCAAAATATTGGGTACCGCTCGCTCGGATAAAGCTCTGGTGGCATGTACCACTTGCTGTCCTTGTTTCGGTTTGGTGCATAGCCCCTCATTAGATAGCCAGTAAAATACCTCTGCCTGGGGGGCAATTCGGGTTTTAGCAGCTTTTGGATAAGATACTCTGTGTTGACAAACATGTCGCTGTCTGTTTTCATCACATAGGACACATGTGGGCAATAGGTGGCCACCCAGTTCATGCCCATCAAGGTTTTGGTGGTTAGGTTGTAGTAGGTGTCCTGATAGTCCTGTTGGATGATGTCATGGTAAACACGGCTCTCTTCTTCAATGCTACTTTGAAGGAAGGCATCTGAACTCTTTCCTGTGCCGAGAAGAAAAAGTCGGACGAAGCCCAGGCCCCCTGCTACGCTCTCATTTCCCCATGTCTGCCGGATGGCATTGCGTGCATCACTTTGTCTAGGCTCAGCAGCAATGAGGAGGATGAGGAAGGGCATCCTGTCCCTGCACTTGAAAGGCTCATTCAGTATGTAGCGGTAAGGTTGAGCACTAAGCTTCTCCCCAACATCCATCTCCTTCTGTAAACTGTTGTTGGAGCTCATGGTGTCCCCAAGCCCCATGATGCTCATCCTGGATCCTCCTCCAGCTCCTGCTCCTCCTGGCTCAGCTGCCGTCCCCTCTGCCTGTTGAGAGCTAAGGTTGAGAAGAGGCTTGGGCCCTCCATACCCTGCCTCCTTCCACAGGCTCCTCAGGGAGCTGCTCTGGTTGGCCTCTCCCTTGGGACTCCGGAGACCCCTGATGGTGTAGGCTAGCGGGTTGTCACGAGGCCCGCTGCGCCCTGGAAGCCATTCCTGGTGGCTAAAAAACAAAAGGAATGTAAGGAGAAGAGCCAGGGAAAGCAGACCAGCCACATGGGTCCGAAAGAGTGAACGCTTGATGGTCCAGGTCATCTTGATGGGACAGCAGTGCCGCCGTCTCCACTGCATGATGCAGATTGGGGTTGCGAGTCACTGCTCCTGCTTGAGAATGGGCAGCGGTGGTCACATGCGGTCACCTCAAACATGTGGTTGCCAACAATCAGGGGTTTATCTGAGCGGGCAGATGGGTCGGAGCGAGGCTTCTGGTGGAGTCACAGGAACAGTTGAGCCCCTAAGTGTAGCTTGAAGCAAGGTTAAAAGGGCTCCCGGTGGAAAGAAGAAGGCGGCTATTTTTTCCACCAGCAAGGCTTCTCCCTGTCTCTTCTTTGGCACTTTAGACAAAAACAAGGTCAGGCACTGGGTCCTGTCTTCTTCAGGTTATAACAAGGGTCACCTCCTCTGTGTCTGCTCCCTGTAATTTAAAAAGAGAGAGAGAAAAAAATGAACAGAAACATTCAGCAACATGGTTCTTCACTGGCACTGTGGTGATCATTTCAGCTCCAGTTGTTCTTATTTTCCTTACTATCAAATTAATGAAGCTTGTTTGTTTAAACACAAATAATCTAAATTAATTTTGTCCAGCTGATAAAGTCTTAGTTGAAACTTTTTAAACCTGTAGAGCCTAACATTGTAAATCCTTTTTTGATAAGCTGATTTAACAGTTTGAAAGGGAAATTCTAGAAAATATAAAAGCACTGCATCGTATTTGATTAGACATGGATGAAAAACAGCACGGCTTAAAGCTTCTTAACACATTTACAAAACATGGCAAGCACATCCTTGCCAGTCCAAAAAGGCTTTGGGCTTGAGTATAAATTGCAGGTTTGCTCAACGTGATACAGGTTAAACCTGCTCTAAACCACATAGGCTGGCGAGTGTCATCAGCCATTCACTGCACATCAACAGCGAGAGAGGAAACACATCTGTCAAAATGAGTTTTCAGGGTCCAGCAAGCATTGGTGCTGAGCCCCAAGCCAGCCTCTGGCGATGAGAGCCACTGCTCGCCATTCACCTTCGGCCTATCGAGGCTTCGTACTGTCTTGCTGGGATCGCCCGGGATGCTCAAACTTCAAGGACACACAAGCATGAATACAGAACATGCAGGGGATTATGCACAAGTAACCAAAGAAACGCGCATCAAAGTGGATGAAATGTGAATGATTATGTCTGGTGGCCAGCAGGAAGTTTTCCACCAATATAGACATACTGGCGGTCACGTTCAGTTTTCACTGATTCAGAATGTCACTAAGCCGAACAAGCACAACATTTACTGTGCTTTGGTGGGATTTTATTTGGCCTTTTGTACTATTCATGAACCCAAGCAAGATTTGTTGCCCAACATTCTTTATTCGCAACAGTTTTGACTATTCTAAAATGTGTGAGTCATTCAAAGCAGAAGACATAATTACATATGGACATTTGTGCATCATCACTGCTGTGTATGTTACTGAGATTATGAGAAATGGATGAGAATTTTGCAATATTATCTGGAAAACTAAACATCCACATTCCTTCACAAAGAAAACAAAAGGGTTCATAAATCACAAATTGTCTTTTCAATTCAATCCAGGTTTGACCAGTTAATATACTTATTTTTTCTGCGTCTAATACTAAGTTGTTCCTAATGCCAAAACATCATGAATGACATTCCCTTTTTGTGTTTTCACTATTCCACATCTCGAATTGTGTTTTAAAGAATCCGTTCAGTTTTGAAATGTTAATTCAGGTTAGGTATTAGGTCAGGTAGTAATTTAATTTTAAAACTAGATGATACAATTTGCAGCAATGCAGACGTTGCTCCTGGCTATTGTGACGTAAGAGCTGAGTCAAAAGGCAACGCTCTCAACTTACCAGTCCGTCTACATTCTAACCAAAAGAACAAGATCCATGATACAAACAGCCAAAACCTCCTCCGGAGCAGAAGGAAACCCCAGGGAAGAACTAGAACTCACTGGAGGGACTATATATCCCATCTGGCCAGGGAACACCTTAGGATCCCCCAGAATAGGCTAGAGGATGTCATTGGGGAGAGGGATGTCTGGGTTTCTCTCGTGGCCCTAATTCATAGGCCCATTCACTGCTTTAAAAAGTTAACTGTTAAAAACTGCATATAAATGCCATTCAATTTTAAATCACAACACAGGTAATGTCAAGGCACTTTACAAAGTCAAATTCAATCAAATCATATAGATGGATTGATTGAAAAGTTTCCTACCTAAGGAAAGCCAGCCGAATGCATCAACTCTTGACAAGCAGCATTCACTCCTCATGAAAGAGCGTAGAGCCACAGGGACAGTCGTCTGCATTGTTGATGGCTTTGCAGCAATCCCTCTTACTGAGCATGCATGAAGTGACAGTGGAGAGGGATACTCCCCTTTAGCAGGAAGGGGAAAAAAATCAGCAGGACCAGGCTCAGTATGAAAGTTCATCTGCCTCCACCGACTGGTGGTTACAGAAGAAAGAGCAGAGACACAAGAAAGCACAGAAGCACACACTGATCCTTGAATCCTTTCCATGTTAAATGGTAATGGCAGATGATCTGCCACCTGGATGATGTCACAACTAACAGAATACATAGTAGGTACACCAGACCAGGTGTACCTACTATGAAGAGAAAAAAAGACAGAGAGAACATAAAATTAAAGTTGAAATAACAGCAAGCAATGCAAATTGGGGAACAGTAGGAGAACTAAGCAGAGTGAGAAAAATAGACCATGATGTCCTCCAGCAGCCTAAGCCTAAAGCAGCATAACTACAGAGACACTTTAACTATAAGCTTTGTCAAAAAGGAACATTTTAAGCCTAGTCTTAAAAGTAGACAGGGTGTCTGGCCCACGGATTAAAATTGGGAGTTGATTCCACAGGAGAGGAGCCTGATAACTAAAGGACCCTCTCTAACTAAAGGAGACTCTAAGGAACCACCAGTAGACCTGCAGTGTGTGAGCGAAGTTCTCTGTTAGGAACATATGGGGTAGTCAGATCTCTGACATATGATAGAGCTTGACTATTAAGGGCTTTATACGTGACAAGGAGAATTTTAAATTCTATACTTGATTTAACAGGAAGCCAATGAAGGGAAGCTAAAAATTGGAGAAATATGATCTTGTTGATTTAATATGTGATTTAAAGAAAGCTATATTAATAGCTTAATTCACCAGATGAAGAGTTCCCTTTGATAATATTGCTAGACACGACTGGCTATAGGTATCAAGATACACCAACAGTTCAAAATAATTACTCTTTCAAAACTACTAAAATAAAAAAAATTCCTTCATGGTATTGCTATTGCTTAAATAAGAATATTCAGTCTGTCCTGTTTTCATTTATCACTGTGTGTTTTGACTCAGTGAAAAAAACAACAGAGGGCCAAACAGCAAGGCACACTCAGATCTGAAGAGTGGCTCATCAGAGCTGACCTTCTTGCCACCCAGCACTTGTACAGGTCTAGGGTCAGCAGGGGTGGACATACCATACAGGCAAAGCAGGCAAGTAAGGGTCCCCACTCATTGCCCAACCCCCTAACAGTGTCCCTGCATTATTTATGTATGTCTGAAATATGCTAATTAAAAAAGTGGTACAATGCATCATCAACTTCTGCTCCCTACTTGCTATATACCAAAATGGACTATTCCATCTCAACATGTACAGTAAAAGATCCTGGAAATGCAGTGTCCCTCTTGAGCTAGTGGCAATATATATATATACTTGTGCCATACTAAAATTGTTAGAAGCTACTATGCACTCAGGCAAAGAGAGACTGGCAGTTTGCCCATTTTTGAGAAGTCAAGAATGGCTGTTTGGTCCAGGGCTGTCAGCCTGCCTGATTCATTAGCCAAAAAGTTACACTGAGTGTCTTGAACAGGGCTACAATAGGGGGACACGGCTCATTTCAGAGCAACCGTGGAGCCAAACTCAGAGTTGGAGCCCGGTACGTGTTGCGCACAGGAATAGGTGCAAGCAACATAATCCAGGCTGAAATCAACGGTGAAACCTGAATTCTGACTCACAATGAGCTAATTGTGAGTTACAGCTCATCACTAATATTCACCTAGCAAGACATGAGGGTAGAGGTTTACTCTAATGAGCATCATCAGGGTCATGATGAGGAACAGAGAGAAGAGGGACTTTCACCTGAGCTGCAGTTAAACGTGAAAGCCCTGGCTACGACAGAAACAGTCGGAACCCCTTCTTTGAGCTTCTTGCTGGATTTGCGTCATAATGTGAAAAACATATGTTCCATAGCTCCATATTATAGAGCTAAATAAGGGCCATAAAGTTTGTTCAATCTAGCTCCAAAGCCCCTTAGTTCAGTCAAAATCAAAGCATTTAATCCTAAAGTAGCTAAACACGTTAAAAGGTCCTTAAGATCATCAAACTGCTTCTCATTCCTGCAGCCGGTCCAGTCCAACATGTAGTCTGAAAAAGTGTTGCCCAGTAAACTTGGAAAATTGTATGTATATCTATTGGTGCCAGTGGGACATAATAAGTGCAGAAGAAAGCCTCCCTCTTCTGTTTCATATTTTCTATGTTGATTCTAAGTTCTTAATAAATGAAATATTAATACTAATGACAGCACTCATCAGGGTCTAGGAAAGCTGCAGGACAGGGCTCCATGTTATTTTTTAAACCCCAAAAGTTAAATCACTTTTTTTCCATATAAAGTGTTCAATAGCGAAGGCTGCGCTAAAGGCTCACATGCTCAGTAGAGATCAACTAACTGTGTAGTAAAATGTTTTATTTATTACATTTGGCAGGACAAATGAGAACTGTTTCTTTATGAGTGGAATGAAGGGCCTTAAAGATGCAGTAAAATGGAACAAGTTCATGAAAGAACATATTTATAGAATCAAATTTAATCTGATGATTAGAAAGCTCTCAGCATGATTAAACTTAATGGTTGTGTTTTTAGAATTTTACCATTAGACTAAGTTCTAAGAAAATCAACTTAATAGCAGTTTCTGTGTTTCTCTGAGTTTAAGAACAACTTCAAACAACTTCAGACTGAGGTTTTTCTAAATATAAAAGCTAGGGCTGGGCAATATATCTAAATTTTAAAAATATCGAGATTATTTTAAAAGAAATATAAAATGACACTATATTGTTTATGTCAAGATGGTCGGTGATGCGTTATAATCCCACTTTTAAGTATTTCAGTAGGGTTTTTTCAGCTGTTTCTTATATTTATCTATAGCCGTTTGTTAAAAAGTGTGCTTGTGAGACATTTGGGATAAAGCTTTGACTCAGAGATGCCTTTTACTTAATGAAAAAAAACATCAAGATAAATATACAGGGGTTGGACAATGAAACTGAAACACCTCTCATTTTAGTGTGGGAGGTTTCATGGCTAAATTGGACCAGCCTGGTGGCCAATCTTCATTAATTGCACATTGAACCAATAAGAGCAGAGTGTGAAGGTCCAATTAGCAGGGTAAGAGCACAATTTTGCTCAAAATATTGCAATGCACACAACATTATGGGTGACATACCAGAGTTCAAAAGAGGACAAATTGTTTGTGCACGTCTTGCTGGCGCATCTGTGACCAAGACAGCAAGTCTTTGTGATGTATCCCAGAGCCACGGCATCCAGGGTAATGTCAGCATACCACCAAGAAGGACGAACCACGTTCAACAGGATTAACTGTGGACGCAAGAGGAAGCTGTCTGAAAGGGATATTCGGGTGCTAACCCGGATTGTATCCAAAAAACATAAAACCACGGCTCCACAAATCACGGCAGAATTAAATGTGCACCTCAACTCTCCTGTTTCCACCAAAACTGTCCGTCAGGAGCTCCACAGGGTCAATATCCACGGCCGGGCTGCTATAGCCAAACCTTTGGTCACTCGTGCCAATGCCAAACGTCGGTTTCAATGGTGCAAGGAGCGCAAATCTTGGGCTGTGGACAATTTGAAACATGTATTGTTCTCTGATGAGTCCACCTTTACTGTTTTCCCCACATCCGGGAGAGTTACGGTGTGGAGAAGCCCCAAAGAAGCGTACCACCCAGACTGTTGCATGCCCAGAGTGAAGCATGGGGGTGGATCAGTGATGGTTTGGGCTGCCATATCATGGCATTCCCTTGGCCCCATACTTGTGCTAGATGGGCGCGTCACTGCCAAGGACTACCGAACCATTCTGGAGGACCATGTGCATCCAATGGTTCAAACATTGCATCCTGAAGGAGGTGCCGTGTATCAGGATGACAATGCACCAATACACACAGCAAGACTGGTGAAAGATTGGTTTGATGAACATGAAAGTGAAGTTGAACATCTCCCATGGCCTGCACAGTCACCAGATCTAAATATTATTGAGTCACTTTGGGGTGTTTTGGAGGAGCGAGTGAGGAAACATTTTCCTCCACCAGCATCACGCCGTGACCTGGCCACTATCCTGCAAGAAGAATGGCTTAAAATCCCTCTGACCACTGTGGAGGACTTGTATATGTAATTCCCAAGACGAATTGACGCTGTATTGGCCGCAAAAGGAGGCCCTACACCATACTAATAAATTATTGTGGTCTAAAACCAGGTGTTTCAGTTTCATTGTCCAACCCCTGTATATTTGCATTCAGCCTGATAATAATCGAGACATTATTTTTGGTCCATATCATGCAGCCCTACTAAAACCTGTCATCTCCTTCAGCAAATCCGTCGTAAACTCTGTGTCTCTTCATCCCTCGGTTGAAATACATTTAAATCATTTAAACCAAGTAAAATTCTAGCAAACCCTTTTTGTTGATTTATTCCCGATAATTAACAACAAAGCGTGTATGCCTGAGACAAAATGTAGTACTATGAATATTTTTGTCTGTATCTTTTCTTCCAACGAAGGAGACAGAACTATATATTAACCACTTTAGCTCCACTCCACGCCTATACAGCACAGCTGTGGTGCTGACATACCTCTGATTCACACATCGTCGTTTTAAATACCTCCCCAATCATAATCAATAAGAGCTTTAACACAGCCTCCACGGGGTGGCCCTGGACGCTGGTGCACACACACACACACAGATATACGTATACTGTATTTTTCGAACTATAAGGCACACTTAAAATCCTTACATTTCCTCAAAAATTGATAGTCTGCCTTATAATCCGGTGCGCCTTATGTATGATTACCATACTTGTTGTTCTTACTGACTTTTTTTTTTTTTTTTGCGGTACAATGCACTCAAAGGGTGCAAGTACGATTTTGGTAAGAAACAAAGCCACTCCGCTCAATGGATATTGGGAGCTGCACAATACATCGTGTCACTACCTGATTGACCCCGTAACAAGAATCCCTGACTGTAATGTCTAAACTAGACATTCAGCCTGCGCCCAGAGTACGCGCTAGCAACAATAAATCACATAAATTAATTCAATATAACATTGAAGTTTTTTATGGCCTACAGGGCAGTGTAGTCCAACTGTCCTCCCGACAGATAGTCTCTCTCTCAGGTAATATGCATGTACGCAGAGGGGCTGAGTGATATTACACACTTGGGAAGAATGTTTAATGTACCTTATAATCTGGTGTGGCTTACGAGTAGACATAGACAACATTGCCTCATTTCACCACACCCGTCTGACAAAGTTCTTCTTCCAGGTGAATACAAACCCTCTTGGGAGTGTCCCACATGTTCTCCTGATCTAAATCCAACTGAAAATATCTGGGGATGAATGACAACGAAACACCAGTTCCACACTACGTATTCCGTTGATGAAACCATGTTCACCACATGAAGCACCTTTACCACTAACCCACTGGAAACACTCGCATAAATTATGTCTAATTTAAAAAAAAGATTAAAATAGCAACTACTGAGCCCATTTTTAGACTGCTTTTTTATCTAATGGTGTTAAACTTTATATCAATTGATGACGGGTGTGAGTGGAAATGTAGTTTTTTTTATTGCCAACCCTATTTGTTGTTGTCTTTTGATTCCATTTCTTATTTTTGTAGTTTGACGTTTAGATTACAACTGGTGAAAATCCAGTGGCATAAAATCTGAATACTTGTAACATTTTCATTGATCTTAGTATTTTGATCCAGAATAGTTAAAAGTCTGAATATACGTTCAAGAGAGAATAATCCTAATCATAGTTCAGCAGCAGTAGGAATAACTGATATTTCTGTTTTAAATAAAATAGATTTTTTTTTATGTAGTGCCATAGCAAATTATGCCTCCTTAATATTAAGAAGGGTCATTGCACAAGATCTTGTTTGAATATCCAAACTAGTTTCAGATACCCAATAGTAGCAGTCCAATTGGCATTAAATGTAGAGGCACAATTTTTAATAATTTGAAGATATGGAGCAAACGGGGGAGGGGGCATGTAGTTAAAACATTGTGCCCACCTAGCACGAGAATGATTTCCAAAACTTCCCAGTTTAATTTTCTGTTATGTTTGCTCATTCATCATGACAACTGACAAGGAACACGATAACCTTTTCAGGCAAGTGTGCTTACCCAGTGAAAGCAATTACAGGGGAATGAGAGGGGCCAGGGCAAGCTTTGTTTTAAAGGTTAACATACTTTATATCGAAGCACATTGAGCGCTTGAGAGATTTCTGCTGTCAACCAAATGAACATCTAGTTACACAAACTTCGATGAGGAGTACACACATGGAGGCACACATAAACATAAGTGCAAAGAAAAACACAAGGACTACATGCCCCCAACACGCTGGCACCCACCCATTCGAGTCTCACACAGACCTCCATGGGTTTGTCGAGTTGTTCTCTGCAGAAATGCAAATTTCAGTGGGATAATCAGGGATCCATTTTTACTTTTTAACAGTACTATTTAATCTGCCAATGCTTCTCCTCATTAATTCCTTTTCTTGCCTCCCATCAATGTCACTTCTATGCAGGCCAATTAGTTACACTAGCGCTAATTAAAGCCCCAGCGATTCAGCAGCGGTCAATAATCAGAACGAAGGCTGGGGGAGTGGCGCAGTGGTGACATTATTAGGCGTGCATCAGTGTTGACTGTCACTATCCCAGCTTCAAACCTGAAGGTAAAAATAGAGATGATGGGCGTTTGTTTTCTGCCTGTGTCTTCATAGGAAATGTGTGTGTGTGTGTGTATGTGGTATATGCAAGCAAAACACGTTAAACACATTTTGCCAATGCCAATGAATAGAGGACAGTCATTCAGTAACAATGCTGCTTTTCATAATAGTGACACATTTTCCTGAGGAAAGTACAGTTTCCATTTATGAGCCATTCAGATTAGCTGCTCATTGTAGATAGATGTTAATATTGAAAAAGCCCTGACTGATATGGCTGACTGAGAATCTTGTTTTACCCAATAACACTACTCAGAGGTGACAATCCTCAGTGAACAATTTTAGTTCTGATGTAGTGTCATAGCATCTGGCCTGAAAAGCACAGAGTTCATGAGAATAACAGTAAATGGCTTGTACTTGTGTAGCTTTAACTAGTCCGACAACCCCAAAGCGCTTTACACTACAACCAGTCATTCACCCATTCAAACCCTGACAGTGGTGAGCTATGTTAGTAGCCACAGTTGTGCTGGGGGTGAAGTGTCATGCCCAAGGACACAACGACTGAGATGGTCGGAGCAGGGGATCGAGCCGGCAACCAGCCAATTGCAGGACGAACTCCCTGACTCTGGTACCACTCTCGCCCCACAATAGTGCAACATTGCTCAATACCCCCAAGATTAAATAGTTGTGGATAAGCTAGAGCTATGTCTTTCAATTAACCTTTTTTACAGGCTAAAGCTAGGGTTGGTGACTTTTCCGGAAGTTTCCCCAAGTTCCTTTTTGAATAACTGCACATGTGTAAGACCATGCTACCTCGCTCTTCTGCTCCTCACGGGGATCACGTGAAAAAAAATATCCAAAATCGTATTTTCATAAACTTGTGCGCGGTTTGTTTCTTGCGACTGTCAGCCATGTTCAAAATATTCAGTGAGAGCAGCGGAGCTACAATGAATGGGTAACACTGCAGCTAACCGCTAACCTAACCACTAAGCTAACCAGATACATAAACACATGCGTAGCCAGCAAGCGGAAATTAAAAAAATAATGTGAATGTACACTGGCGTTACATGCGCGCGTCAGAATGATTGATATGTGGGCAGTGGCGTGCACAGACATTTTGGGGGGCAGGTGCTCAGGAGGGGGGGGGGAGGGCACTTTTTAGCGCACGTGGAACATTTAATTATAAAAAAAATAATAATAAAATATACACGCATGTTGAATGAAATTTGACTTTTATTTGTAACATTCTCTAAATGTGAGTTTTCAATGGAAAAAAGTCACACCACCAACAGAACAGACTAAAGCGTACTACTTTAAAGCAGCATCCTCCTTGGTGCCATGTCTTTAAAGATGTTGATGACCTCGCTGTGGTTTACCTCAATGTCTTTTTCAATGGCAAGCAGAAGAAGGTCAGAGAGCCTTTCTTCTCCACACAGGCTTCTTAGTTTAGTTTTGATGATTTTCAGCTTGGAAAATGATCTTTCAACTGAAGCTGTCGTCACTGGTAATGTTGTATATATTTGGATCATTTTGACAAAGGCAGGAAAGATCAGCTGGCCATTGTTTTCCCTCAGTATTGAACATATTTCTTATAGGTTCTTTGAAGTAAAGCTGGAGTGGAAGACCTTTAGTTCTGTCTTAAGCTGCTCCTCATCTTCTCCATAGAAGATGCAGGCGACCGCGCGAGTTCACGTGACAAAGGAAGAGAGATAGGCTGGTCGGGTGTGCACAAGGAGGTGGCTCATTTCGGGGCATTGTTTCAGTCGTTTTTAATGGCTCAGGTTTTCAAAAGATAATTTCAAAACCGACCTCAGTAAGATCTTAATAATATTCAGGGCAGTCAAACTTTTTTTACAGTGGCAGGCTACACACTACCAGGTAGGAGGGTGCACTTTATATATATATATATATATATATATATATATATATATATATATATATATATATATATATATATATATATATATATATATACTTTAGACTGAACAGTGGCTCTGTGACTACTGTAACAAACAAATAGCAATAGTGTAGTCGGTCTTGCCAAATTAGGCAGGTTTCCAACCAATAAGGCTTTTGAACACATTGAGAGATTGGGTAGATTGTAAAAAATTTCGTAAGCTTTTCATAACATTTGTTGGGCTTTTAGAAAGAATGACTAACAAAATATATCAAAATAGTCATTATTTATTTTTTAAATATGTTGAATCTGTCGATCTGACATCGTCAATGAAAATTAGTTATAATGAATAATATTGATTGTTATAATAAAACAAGAAAAGAATAATGGTTAATCAAGTGTTTGGTCAATGTAAACGCCCAAGAGGGGTTGAGTTCTACTTATATACTTAAAAATATTTCATAACTGCGTGTAAGAGAAATGTTTAATTGAGCTATAGTGAGAGAAATTAAGTTCATATTAAAGGTAGATTTACAACTCATGTTGGGAAGCTATTTATAATTTATTTTTTCTGGGTGAAATATCCTGATTGTTAAAGAGATCCTGTGTGTTATTTGGTTGTCTGATTGTACATTTTGTTTGGAGCCCATATGCGCAGTTTTTTTTTTCTTTGCTTCAGCTCAGTTGTGTGCTAATGGAATGTTCTTATGTGTTTAATAGTTCTTTGCTTTTAACATGAGAGAGTTTGAGATTTGGCCTTGTTTTTTCTTTTAAGTTGGGCAGTTTTTTTGCTGGTTTGGGTTACTGGAAACTAACAGTGACCTAGGGTAACCTGTAGTGCTGTGTCTTAACTCAAAAGTCCAGCATAAGCTACACGCTAATAAACATGAGCGCTGGTGTAAGGCTGAACACTGACTGAAGTAACAATTCTGACTAGAACAGGTTCTGTAATTACAGCAGCTATGAGAACAAGGATCAGAACAAAGCAGAGTTCCCTTCTACCTGCAAGTAACTCAAATCTCTTCAGTTTGGCAGTTTTAGTGCTTGGTTCTGCTCCTTGTGCTGCTAGCTGTCCCCTAGCTAACCCTGCTAGCTGTCCTAGCTCACCCTGCTAGCTGTCCCCTAGCTAACCCTGCTAGCTGTCCTAGCTCACCCTGCTAGCTGTCCTAGCTCACCCTGCTAGCTGTCCCCTAGCTAACCCTCCTAGCGTGAATGTTTACTCCAGTTTAGACTTCAGCGCTGACATTTCAAACATAAATTAATAGCGTTCCTTCCAGCTCGCTCTCTGCTTTGTTGTCACTTCTTTTAATTGTTTGGTAATCAGACCAAATTTCCATCCCGCTCTACCGACACCAACGGTGACCACAGCCGAACTGTAGCGGAGACTGAAGGCTATGACTCAGTGTCCCGCCCCTCCCCAGCTGTGATTGGCTAGCATGTTGCCTTCAGTCGTTGATTTGATTGGTTAAATTGTATGATTGACACATCAAAGATAGTACTAAAAGGAGGATGGCCACTCCGAGGTAAAAAAAGAAAAAGAAAGAAAAAGACGGCTTCCAGTCCAGGGTCTGCTCCGCGCTCACCCAGAAGGCACAAATATCGCTCCATTATATAATCAGGGAAATGTTGACCGGCTACTTTTGACTGCCCTGAATATTAATTAAAAAAAAAAAAAAAACGAGTTTCAAAAGGGCATTTTCGTTGATAAAGGGCAAACTTCCTAGTGCTTTAGCACCACCTAGTGTCTATGTATGCACGCCCCTGTATGTGGGACAACCAATAGATAAGGTGATACCCCCGAACTTGAGGGGATATCACAGAGGGGTTGAGAGCAAGAACTAAACTCTGACAAATCCCTGATGTTCGGTGCAAAGAGCAGTGATTGGTCAGTTTTTACAGGCCTGTAGCTCCCACAGAGATAGATTGTTTTTAACCTCCTTTTTCTGAATACATAATGTATTGACAGGATGGAGGGACGACTTTACAGAGTATAACAAAAAATGTTTCAGAACAGGATTACCAACTTTAATTAGCTTATCCTTACAATGTTCTCATTAAAATTTGTTAAAGCAATTGGACAGTCCCACTTCATTAAGGTTTTACTTATACAGCAGAAGTCCCAAAATATCTTAATTCTAGAATTATGGAGGACAAAGACAATAATTATCAAAGGAAACTGTTTACAACCTAAGTTTGAAACAGATGCACACTGGGTTCATCGAGTCATACCATGGCTGACCTCTGCAATAGCATGAAAGATTGATAACCGATTTTTTAAATAGGTTGCTGGATGTTTTTTCCTAACTTTTTTGAGCCGTGATTTAGCAGCTGCAACTTTACGCATTACAATTGCAAATTTTAACTTGTGTAGTATGTTTGCCTTACAAATGTGACAAGAATTTTAATGATAGTTGAGGTAAAAAACAAAGCATAGGGGTTTTAACATAGTCTGCTACTAAAAAGGTTGAAAATGCTTCAACTCAATCCCCAACTATTAAAAACAAGATTTTACCGTGTCACAATTTACTAAATATTAAGAAACAGAGCAAAAAACTTGATATATTTAAATACTCAAAGTTCTGGATTTAAAAGATTATTTGGGGAGCCATACAACAATATTACATTGTGATGGATTAAAATGTGTCACCAATGTTAAAACTACTCTTCCTAAACTGTCTTTCATATATGAACTATGAAAATTGGTGTGATAAAATGGTAATGTGGTTATTTATCCTTTCCCTCCCATCTATGGATATTTGAAACACAGTTTTTACATATATCAACAAAGAAGGCAACCCCTGATTGCCTTCAGTTGATCCAAAACTCTGCAGCAAGACACAGAGCTGCAAGAACTCATCTCACTCCTACTTAAATATCTCTGCACTGGTTACCTGTTCATTGTAGAATTGATTCTAAAATCCCAAATATAGCTTTCAGAGCCCTGCATGGTCAATTTCTTTCTTATATCACTAAATATTTAAAGCTACACACTCCCAAGGAAAATCTGGTAGTGGTCCCAAAGGACCAGATAAAAGTCAAGGGAATCACTCATCCCTTGTTGACTGTGAAACAAGCCTTTTTTTATTTTTACGTTGTCTTCAAAGATTTGACATACCCTATATAAAAATCAGATGAAGACATTCTCATTAAACAATGCCTTTCCTTCAAGCCCTTCAATATTTAATGTTTGTTTTTGATCAGCTATTATTTTGTCTGATTTTTTTCCTCTCTCTTAATATTTTTTAATCTTTTTCCTCATTGGAAAAAGATTAATTGGAGCATTTTGCTCTTCTGCAATAGGTGCATTGCAAATATAATCTACTACTTTGAACAAACCAGAGAGGATATTGGATTGTCAATCTAGACATGTATCTTCTTTTCTGTTGCTCAGACACAACAGTTTTGTTTCTGTCCATTTCATTCAGGTTCAGAAGCAGACTTTTTTGCAGTAGGGACCACTTTTACTGGTTTAAAAAAATAATCACTACGTTAAAATTTTGCAATATGAAGTAATTACAGTTATAAAATGAGATTACAATTGAAAATATATTTGGTTTACTTTTGTAAAGATCCGGCTACATACGTAGTCGGGTCTTTATAAAAACAAATATCTCCCCAACATTGTTTTTAAAAATAATATCACACACAGGATAATTTTTAGAAAAGTTTTCAGCCACACAAACCTTTATAGATTCACCACTGAGCGTTGTTTTAAACATGCTAGATGCATAGGGGACAGTGTACAGCTAAGCTAACTCCTGTCAGCCAGTCAGAGTCCTTCAAAATAAAAGTGATGTTGCAAAGCAATTTGCCTCCATTGGCAGGGAGCTCCAAGCATTCTTTCTCCTGTGCACCTCAATGTTTTGGAACATTTGGGCTTGTAAAAACAAAAATTAAAAGCATATGAACCAACTGTAATGTTTAGAATGCTCCATGTATGCTTTTACTTTGAAGTGGGTAAAAGGGCTAACTGCATAAAATGTATTTGTTTATTCAGCTGCATGTGGGCTAGGCCTCAGTGTCTGACATGATTCATTCCAGATGCAAGCTGAAACCTGTGAAAGCAGGTATATTTAACAAACAAAGACCATATGTTGGTGAAGATTATCAGTCATCAAGGTTATAATCAATTAAAAAAAAAAGGTTAAAAAATGAAACAACTGGACTTCTATTCTGAAACGGAAGACATTTCACTTCAAAAACTCACAACACAGCAATAGGTTTGATTCCTGCCAAGTTTCACCCCAATTCACAACTCCGTGCATGTGATCACAACATTTCTCCAGTGAGCCAGGCAAAAGATGAGCCTAACAACTCTCCATTGTTGGGGCTTTTAGTTCCAGGTGAGTCTACATGCAAATCTAAACTCTAACGAGGCCTCGCCAGCAGGTCTATAAAGCTGGGAACTGCACACCACTCCAGACATTTTGAATTGAAAAAGCTTCCTGCATGGGAAGTGAAACGTCTTCAGCATCAGAATAGAAGTCCAGCTGTTTTATTTTTTAACCCTTTTTTTGGATTAACCAAAGACCACTAAGTGTTAAATGCGGCCACAAGTTTGAAATTTATAAATGTGCAAGGAAGGATTTTTGAAGACCTCTAGTCCTCTTTCTCTACCTGTCATTACAGATGCCTATGGGCGTTTGTAATGGCATGTAGATTTCTAGAACTACAATAACTGAATTTATAGGACTACACTAACTGAAGCGACAGGTCTGGTCGCCAAAATATGAGTTAATCTGAATCGGTTTGACAAATGTTCATTTCATAACATCAATACAGCACATGAACTCAAGACAACTTCCTTCACACCTTTTTAACAAAAGCCTGAGCATCAAATAACCATCAATATCCTACACACTCTCAAAATCAGTCTGAATACAGATTGTACTTCTTATGTACACATGAATTGACAGTTTAGCAAAATTGCATAAACCGGTTAAAATTGGTTCTGAAATGTTCTCAAATACAACTGCATTGTAAATACAAAACAAATGTCCTAAACACAGTTGTTTCTCATTCAAGAAAAGGTTTTTCACCAGGAAGTCTGGATTCTATTTTACTATTAAATAAACAGTGAGACAATATTTCCATATATTGAAATATATCTTTAGTTAAAGTGGATATATATATGGCTCATCACTCTGTGTTGGGTGATCAACTGTTTCCAGGTGATACATTGCAAAGATTTTATTCTGTTTGGATTTTTGTTGTCACATAAATTTGTCATACCAACAAGCAGCTGGTTCATTCCTTTTTACAGTTTGTGTTGTTGTGGTTTTCAATTAAAAAGAATATTAGGCCATTTAAGTCACTGTCCACTCTTACATATTCACTTCAAACATTAACTGCACTTAACATTGCTCACTGTTGATCTTAATCTGGCCAAAACATTTTCTCGGGACCTAAATGCTTTGTAACATGTTTTTGAAAAGTTTGGTTTATGTAGAGAAATTGTTCAAAAATGGTCTTGATGATTACTGTAACAAGAAATGTGATAGATTTTTGCCATTTCCCCAACCGCTACTGCAGTGAGACATTTTTGGTAAACCTTTAAACAAACCTTCCCATTTGCCTCTACATAGCAGTCTACAGTCATACGTTCACACTGCAGGCCTTGATGCTCAATTCCGATTTTTTTGTGAAATCAGATTTTTTTGCGTGTCCGTTCACATTTCCAAATATATGTGACTTGTATGTGATCTCCTGTGTGAACTGCATTCATACGCCTAAGTGTCCCGCATGCGCAGTAGAGGACGCGATGACGTCATACGTAGCAAGCGTGCTCATTGTTTGCGGAAGTAAACATGGGGCGTAATGCTTCAGCGTATCTTGCGTTCTTTACGTTATTCTCCAACCGGAGCCAGCACATTACCAACGCAATCTTTTTAAGAAGATCGAAAAGGAAGAGAGCCAAATTTTAGTGATGTGAGCGGCTTTACTGATATGGACTTCATTCATAATTTTCGAATGACAAAGGCAACCTTTATGTGCGTATGAACGGATCTCTTTAGCGCTCTCACGTAAAAACACACATCTTCGGCGGCCATAGCAGCGAGTAAACGCGTTGCCATGGGGCTGTTTTGACTTGCAACAGGTGTTTGTTACCGCACAATAGCCAACCTCCTTTTTTTTGTTAGCCAAGCTCTTTGGCATAGCCAGGTCCACCGTTAGTGACGTTTGTCAAGTATCAATGACGTGTAGGTCGGATGAATGCAACCTGGCTGTACAGACACAGGTCGCATTTGAAAATATCAGATACGTATCGGATTCAGGACCACATATCCAAGTGGCCTGGGTCGCATTTGAAAAAATCCGATCTGTGTCCTTCAGACTGTCATGAAAAGATCAGATACAGGTCGCATATGGGCAAAAAAAAATCGGAATTGGGTCACTTCAGACTCCAGTGTGAACGTAGCCTTAGATGGAACGCTACCGGACTGTGACATTGCAAATTTCATTTAAAACACCTACTGGAACATGTTAATGTCAAGTCTATGGGTTTATAAACTGGATTTAATTTATGCATACCTTACAAACAACCATTGACTTGTATGTGAATAACCCTAAAAACGGAAGCATTGGGTGTGCACAAAATGGAGCCTGACACATAGGGATGGGAATCGAAAACCGGTTCCAGTTCAGAACCGGTTCCGTGTGTTCCAATTCCATGGCACCGTTTGGCAGCTCGCTTAACAATTCTCTTATCGATTCCAGGCAGCACCAGAGCCGGGCAGCACGACTTGCGTCACGTTTTTTACGCAAGTTATGCACACGGCATTCAGTAAGCAAGTACGACGTGACCAGGCGTAAGTCTAGAAAAGCAAAACAAAAAAATGCCGCCCCATCGGGTAAAGCGATCGAAAGTCCGGTCAACAAGGAAAAAATCAGTGGATCATTAGCTATACCTAAAACAAATACGTTCGTTGTGATTTAATGAATTTAGCGTTAATCAATAAGAAAATAAAAGCATAAATTGTCGTCTCTATCACTGTGTATGGGGGCGGCCGTTATTGCCCAAATATGGGCAATAATGGCCGCCCGACATCACATCCTGTGACATAATGTCGCGGTAAGGCCCTGCGCTCTACAACAACAATTATTTCGGATTTCCAGAGGACTTCACCATTGAAATTCGCGAGAGCTATTGTTGAAGCAACAATGCTGCCGTGCATGGCCGTTGGATGTTCCAATACATCAGGTAAAAGTGAAAAAAACATTTGTTTTTTCACCTTTCCGATTCATGATCCACCATGGGCTGTTTTGTTGGATTACCTACTTGCCATCGAACTTCTGGCCAGAGAGAAATCACGTCGTCTGTAGCCAACATTTCGAAGAAGAATGTCTTCAAGATGACATGAGAGCGAGACTTTTCGGTAGGTTTTTCTTTTCTGTAATGTCGAATTTGCCGGAACATTTGTTTACCGACCAGAGGGGCGGAGTGATATGACACACTTCGATAGAATGCTCACTGTTGCGAAGCCCACTTATTTTATGCGACTTTGGTCTTCTTTTTTCTAAAGTCGCTTGTAAATTTCATGAGTTGTGGGGTTGCAGTTTTTTGGGCTTGTTTCTGAAAGTGAAGTCGCTTGTTTGGACTCTAAACTAAGTGACGCTGAAATATCCCTCCGCCTCATAAAGCGCTGCAGCTCATCCTGACAGGAGCAGAGAGTAAACTCAGAAGGAGCCAATCTGCCCGTATTTTCTGCAGTTTACGGTTGCAATAACTGATGATAACTGTTGAAAGTAGATTAGGCGGTGCAGATCACCATTTTAAGCAGAGATTGGTTCTAAAGATGAGTTTTATACCCATAACATTGCAGAACCCAACCTATAAACCGTACTTTGATGTTTATTTGTTGTCTTTTTA
The DNA here is from genome assembly GCA_037039145.1 of Fundulus diaphanus. Taxonomy (NCBI): domain Eukaryota; kingdom Metazoa; phylum Chordata; class Actinopteri; order Cyprinodontiformes; family Fundulidae; genus Fundulus; species Fundulus diaphanus. The sequence goes on along the minus strand of CM073128.1, from coordinate 15,556,366 downwards.
TGTCTCTAAAATGTTCAATTAGTATTACTTTAAATGCTTAATATCATGTCTATCTTTGTTTAAGAGGTTAAAAAAATTTCCCCAAATTGGAATCGATAAGGAATCAAATCGTTTCACAGAATCGATAAGGGAATCAGAATCGTGAAAATCTTATCAATTCCCAACCCTACTGACACATGCGCACGTCACTTTCCATGCAAACGTTGGGATCGATTAAAAAGAACGTGAAAATGTGTAGCCCTCACAGCAACTCTGACCCATGCATACTCTCATTTAGGAGACGAATGAAATTGGGGACGCAGATGATAAAGTGGTGAATTGCAGCCAGACTACATGATGATTCCTCTTAGACATTCAATTTACTCCATATCAGACGTTAATCGTAGATTGACTTTATCATAAGCATTTAAAACCCCTTTGTTATTGATGGTGACACTTAAGTATATATAGACCAGTTCATTGTTATTGTTTTGATGCGGGTTTTTCGCGCATGCGCGCCGGACCGGTAGGCAAAAGACGAACACAATGGCGACGCAAACAGAGAAACTGACGAGTTCTCCACGTATTTTTCTTCTTTAGATAACGTACTACAAGATCGTTTTAAGAGTAAGTTGATGGTTGATGGTATCAGATTGCCAGATCCACACAGCAAAAGCCTGAAGGGACGGAGCGAGTCTGTGAAATGCTGGCCAGGGGTTTCGTACCGCGACACAGCTGCTTTATAAACACGCAGGCCAGTACGGACAAGAGAGCACGAAAGCCCCTGAAACCACTGGACGGCTACAATTATTTTATATCAGGAAAAAGGCTCCAGCAACGCCCGCGACGCCATGAGGGATTAAGAGGTCAGAAAATGGATGGATGGATGTTCAGACATGTTTGTGCAACAGCACAAAGCGGCGTCGGACACAGACCGCGTCTCAGCAGAGGCCCGGTAGGTTAAAAAAAAAAATTTTTCACTACGGATTATTTAGGTGTTTTTGTCTTGTTAAAATGGGTGGCGGTGTCGGCGACATTGCAGCGTAAACACAGAAGTACTAGCAGCAGCAGCTTACTGCTGCTACTGCTGCTGCTGCTAGCAGCAGCTTACTTACTGCTAGCAGCAGTAAGTAAGCAGCAGTAAGTAAGCTGCTGCTAGCAGCTTACTTACTTACTGCAGTAAGTAAGCAGCAGTAAGTAAACTGTAGCCGCTGCTGCGTAAACACTACTCGGGCCGGAGAAGCTGCTGCTGCTGCTGCTTCAGACAATGGCTGCTGCTGCTGTAGCAGCCGCTTCTGCGGCCCGTGTAGCGATCATCACCTCCCCTCCGCCGCTATTTAAGCAGAACAATGACTAGAGCAGAATAAAGTTGTATTTACCGGAGATGAAGTGTAGACTGCAAATTCTGTCGTAGTATGATCGCTCCCCCAGTCCATTGGGATTATCTGCCTGCGCTCTTTTCATTGAAAATATCCAATTCTTTCTGCGTCCTTCCTCCTTCGGTAAATGACAGAAACGTACATCCAACGATTTGGAATGCCTCTGTGTGCAACCGGGAGCACAACAAGTCGTAGGCATTGCTTAGATTACAAAAATAAACGAACTAAAAGTACGCTCTAAATCACCCGTTTTGTCATGTTGTAGACGAGAGCAGCTCTGTTTTTGCCTACCAGCGGGACCCGGAAGTAGCGCGGACGTCACGCGTTACGTCACGCGTGAACTACCCTATAAGGACCTTGAATCAACACGGAGCCTCGGTGAGGCAGTCATCCGTCATTTAACCAAGTTTAATTGAGCAATCGAGTTTACTTTTTAATACGTTCTTTTAATGTGGACATCTGTTTTTACCTGATTTATACATTTAATAAACTCCTCTCTGTGAATTCTTCCCCACAGTTTCTTTGGATTTTCTCCGTGGTAGCCATTTCACTATGATACATAACAATCAGCTGACTCATGTTTAATCCACATTAGTATTCATAGCATTGACCATGTATGGTCAATGCTATGTGGTATATATTCATTTACTGTGGATAGATATATAATATGGAGGCTGTGATCAAAGGGAATACCTCCTTAAATAACTTAGTTGGGATTGGGTCTAACATACAAGTTTAAGGTTTAGATGAAGTTAATATTTCAGATAACTCAGATAGCTCTACTGGATCTAAACAGTCCAAACACAGATCAGGTTCTAAAGATTCCTCCAATGCTGCCTCACTTACTGAGAATAAGCTAATCCTGTTTGCGAGAATGTCAATGTTTTTTTTTTTAATAGAATCAATTTTATTTATAAAGAATCCCATAAAGTCTGTATTTCTGAGAGCTGATAGAATGCAAAGGATCAACAGAGCTATAACTGTGTAAATCTGGCAACTATACTAAAAAGAAACCTAGGATTATTCTTGTTATTAATTATGAAAAATATGCTCCTCTTATTTTGCAGTCTTTTTATACAACGGTAGACTGTTTTTCCAGATTAGATATGATTTCTTATAGAAGTGTAGAGCTTTTTTAGAGCATTTTCTCTCCAACTTGCTGATGTTGTGCTTCAAAAGTATGCACTTCTAAATTAAACCAGGGAGCCAGCTTATTAATTTCCTTCTGTTTCAAAGGGGCTATGTTGTCTAATGCAGAATGCAATGAGGAAGTAACACCATCAACAAAAGCATTTGTGAAGGGCAAGAAATAAGATCGCTGCCCTCTGCTGTGCTTTTCTGTGATACTGAGGAAATTAAAAGGGGAACAGACTGTCAAATAGGACAGAGTTGTGAGGAAATACTGTTATTTCTTTGCAATCAACATCCAAAGTATGAAAGCAAGAATGCATAGGTTTATGCACATTTTTAGCAAAATCTATTGAGTCTAGGATAGTATTGAAGGCTACATTACTTTTATCACATTCAGTGTCAACATGACACTGAATGTGACACTTCATGTTGACACTGAATGTGACACATTCAGTGTCAACATGAATGTTTTGTTGATACAAAACAACAAACAGAAGTGGTTTATTGCTTTGCAATTTGAATAAAGGAAAATAAGAGTTAAATGCTCAAAAGAATTATAGCTAATAATTGGCCTGGGACTAATGAATAAATCAGACTGAAACATGGTTGCAACTCCTCATCCCGTATTTCTAGGAATGTAAAAATTTAAATAATTAGGAGTTTACCAATTTGTACTAACCCGCATTTCACAAGCACAGGGCAAAGTCATAGTTCACTGACAGAAACAGACGTCTGCAGATATTTATGCGTCAGCCGCAAAAGATGCAGCTCTGACAGACAATGCTTTGTTGTTAATCAGAAGAAATGGCTCAACGTTTTTTTTTCCCTTTTGCTGCTTAGCAGAAAGCTCAGCCCCAGCTCGGCTCATGGCAGAACGCTGTTTGGATTGGCCAGCATATCAACCGTGCAGCCAGTTACGTGTGAGGATATAGGATCATACCGTTATGTGAAGACAGAGAGGAGAGCAAAAGCGTCATTCTGAGGGAGAAAGCAGACAGCAGTGTCGTGTTGTCATGTAGTGTAAATGAGTGAAAACTGAAAGCAAAGTAGCATCTGGTTGCTATATCTGCAGAACTGCTGCTGAAATTTTTTTTATAATAACTTTAGGAGCAGATTTGACCACAAACCTGCATACAGACATTTCAGAATTGTCAACCCTACAGTGAAGTTAGAGGACAGTTCGGTTCTTGTGATGCTGATTTGGTTGTAGATTTTTGTTAATTTGTGCAATGAAAAAATAGGAAAATAAGACTGCAATTTAGCACTTAAGTACACTACAATGCTTCCATTTTGTTAGAAAAATCTTATGCTTTTTGTTGTTAAAAATGTATTTAAAAAAACGAGAATACGATGTGCAAGTGACACTTTATGCTCTTTTTGGTTTCTGACCATTCAGAGGCAGCTAGCACTGCATTGATGTTAGAAAGTGCTTAGCTTTTGACGTCTTAAAGCTTTTTTTTTCATGCAAATGCATCCTTTGCTACAAATGCTCAATTGCACACTGAAGACATGCTACGCTATTGCATTTTAAGCAACAAAATAATTTTAATTTTCCAATCCGTTTGCTTACATTTTCCTTTTTATTTATTTCTATTAATCATAAGGTTAGATTAAGTCGATTTTTTTATTCAATTAAATAACAAACATTTGGATTTGCCTTTCTGCCACAGTATCAAACATTCTTGTGCTTTTCTGGGTTTCATACTAGTTTGTAATTTATATCAGCAGAAGTGGAAGCCACCAACAACTTAACATAGCATACCGCAGTAACATGGAAGTGGTTCATATGATGCAATGGCAACAATGCTAACTGTCGCCACAAAACTGTAAAAAGGGATGTTTTTTTAATTTTTGCAAGTTCATATTTCCTCATAGCCCCACTTCAAAAAATTACAAACTACACTTTTAAGCCTATTGACTGTTTAGGAAAACTCAAAACTTGTAATTTATTTTAAAAGGTAAACTTCACCACTAGAAGGGTAACTGAAATAAAAATGTTAGAAACGACAGAAACAAAATGGGACTATGCAGATCAGAATGTGTCCAAGAAGATGACCGTACAGCTTATACACAGCAGAAAACCTTGGATTAGATCAACCTGCTCTTTGTTTCATTGATAGAATTTGGTGTAACTCCACCTTTTCTTAAACCAGATTCTGCCTTTGAGGATAAATACTGGCCACTTTGCAACAATGAACCATAATCAGCCAAACCTCCTCAAAATTAATAAAGACCTTCGCTAAGACTAAGGTTTGCAGAAAATAACTCATGAATGTGCTCTTCAGCACACAATTGTGCACAGCTGGACTCTTCCAGAAATGCTGCTGAGGTCTCATCATCCTTCCTCGTCCTGACTGGAAGACTGGATGGAGTCTTGTTTGCTCTGGCTCAGCTGCATTCCTCTACACCAGCAGCAGTTTCTGCTGTTAAAAGGTACTTTAAGTTGTCAATCTGGTTTTGTGACCAACTAGCACGGCCTGTATTTCAGCACACAGGAGGAACAAAAGTGGTAACCATAATTTAGGACACCCTCAAACAAAAGGGCTGTCATCAAAATTTGTTGAGAGGAATTTTGATCTGTCCCATTGCCTAACTTGGAACTCATGTCCCACAATTTCCACTTTTCTTCCTGGTCATGCAAAGCCCTTCCCTATCTGTACGTGCCTCACACATCTCTCTGTATTAAAAAAAAGGACTTTTTTGTAACTTGAGCAGTCATGTTGATAAGTAGTTCCATCTGTGGTTATTTGAGATAGATTAAAACTCAAATGCCTCGGAGGATGAAAAGACTAGCTGTGGTTAAAAGTATCAACTTCCTTCTTCAACATTCAACTTCTGCATATCTTAAAAAAAAAAAAAAAAAAAAAAAAAAAAAAAAAAAAACATACCTCACTTCCTTCCCCCAAGTATATATTATTTGACCGTAATGATTTTCAGGTATTGAAATCAATCAACCGGGTTTTGCTCTTGAAAGTACCATAGATACTAGCAGGTTGGCGTTCCCCTTGAGTGCAATATAAGGCACTGATAACGCAGTGATGATTGAGAATCAATATATCACGACAGCTCGAGTTTTGACCTGTTTTCAGTTAAAAATGGCAACATTTCGTTTCAGAAAATGTTGCCGTTTAGAAAAAGTAAACAGATTTGTTGTTTTATCATGGATGAAGGAAAGTCCTTCAGTAATCGGCAAATGGAGCCTAAATTCTGATGTTTTAAAGTTAAATAAAATCAGAAGACAAAAAAAAAAAAAAGGAATTTATGGACATTATATTTAGTTAAACCCCATAATTATACCCACTGTCAGATCTACTCAACAACAAAAAAGACAACAACATTGTATGTACAAGGGCAAAATAAAGGCACTGCAGAGCATTTAAAAGGTTTACCCTACAGATCAACCTTTTTAAACTAGGCAGAAACATAAAGAAGACCTCTGAGAAATAAAGATTTGAGCCATCGTTGCTGCGGTAAATTTTATATCACGGTGAAATCTTTCTACTTGGGGTGCAACATTCACCTCCTCCAACTGCACATCCCAGTTTTTACACCCGTTCTCTTTAAATGTTACCATTACTTTTTAAAGCCAGGTCCCTTTCTTTGCATAAAGGTCCTCCCAAAGATCAGAGGTCAAGCACTTCAGAAATGACCTAAACGGTGGTTCGGAAGCTAACCCCCATTAATGTTTCACTGTCAGATGTTGCCGAATGAAAACCCGGATGGTGGCTATCCATACTTTCTTTTCCTAAGCCCACTTGCAGCATTTAGCAGACATCGTTCTGGATGCAAAGTCTTGGGCGCCAACTGTATCAGTCAGCTTGGCACAATGAAGTGGATATAAAGCTCCCCAAGTCAATGTGATCAATATGAACTCAATGGCTTTGGCTCGGGATCCAAAAGTGGAACGTGTGTGAATGAACGCCATACGAACTGACCTTTATTTCACCATTAAGAATCCCACAATGAGAAACTACACAGGGCATTTTAATTTTTCTTTTTAAACAGAGGTCCGCCCACACAGAACTCTAAGGGCTACTCTTTTTAAAAGGAGCCAGGAAGTGATGAAGAGGAGGTAAATGATGTTGAGTCAAAGGTGGGTTAAATGGGGAAACTGATTGATGGGTTCATGGATCGCAGTCAAGGCAGCTGAGGAAAGGTGGATGTAATGGAGTGGAGAGGAAGGAGGGGACGGCTAAATGAATAATGAGGATGTTGAGAACCGATGGGACGTGCAACGCTGCGTACCTCCTCCACCTCATGCTGCGGCTGCTGACAGGGCTGCGGTCGGCTGACGGGTGGACTGAACCCCGGTATCCTTACCCGCCATCCCCGCCTCTTCTGAGCGGGGCTTCACGTGTGCCCTTGGTCCTCAGCCTCCCTTTTCTCTAATTGGACAGACACCTCGGATGCATGATGACTCTCCTGCTCCTCGTGCCCGCAGAAGCTCAAGTAACCTGCGGGGTTATGGGTTCTCCTCCCGCTGCGACTCCCCCTTTTTTTACCCGATCTTCTCTTCCTTAGGTCCGTTATATAACTGTTTTTTTTTTTTCAAATACACATTTCTTGCTTTAAGATACAGTTCCCACTTTGTTTCCTTGATCTTATCCAAGTTTATCCTTCTCTGCAAGAGACGTTCGTGTCACGTAAAAATGAGGATCCCCGGCATTTCCATCTGGAGCCGAACCCGTTGGAGGGATAAAAGGAGAAGAGCAGCGGCGACGGAGCTGCAGGTATGCGGCTGCTCCTCCACGACGCTGAGCCGGGCTGGTGCGCGGGGCAGGCGCAGTCAAACGCGATGGGGGAAAACAGAATTACAAAAATATCGGCTCCCACCTCTTGAGTCCAGTCACAGGCGAAACCCCGACTCCTAGAGAGAGAACAAAAGCAATAACTCATCTACCTTCACCTCCCGACTTTTGTCTGGACACCCCGCTTCTTCTTGTGTCCTCCTCTTCAGAAGCTTTCTTCTCATGCGTCTTGCACGCTTCGCCCGGGACCCCTGTCGGATTTCTCAGCCGGCCAAGGCAGCTGCTGGCCCGTGAAAGCTGTCTGTCAGACACAGCTCCACTGACGGAGCTTGACCACGTCACGGCACTCTTAGGGGAGCAGCTCACGTGACCCAGTTACTCTGTTATGATGCGTTCACGGGGTGTGGGTGAAGAAAAATGAATTAAATGAAGCAAAATTAACACATTCTGGCTCTCGTCACCCTCCATACCACAGGAACCCGAAATAGGTTATCCAATCATGAAATAATTATATATACTTTATAAAAATAAAATCAAAATATTCAGTTGAGGTACATATAATTAATTGGATATATTTTTTTAAATAATCGTGTATATAATTCCAATTTTAATGAATTAATGTTTATATTTAAATAATAATTTCATACGTCATGTATTTATTGTATTCTGGCACTTGTCACCCTCCATAACAAACAAACAACTCAAAAGATAGCCATCTCTCTCTCTCTCTCTCTCTCTCTCTCTCTCTCTCTCTCTCTCTCTCTCTCTCTCTCTATATGTATATATATATATATATATATATATATATATATATATATATAGTATAATATAATATAATATAATATATCTGTATATATATTCCTACCATAAATTGAAACTGAGGTACAGTTATTGTGGAATAACCACTTTCCTTGAGGAGTGCTGTTTTAGAACTCATCTTGATTTATTTGTTAGTTGTGAACGCATGGATACAGCAGTTGTGTTGATTGGTAGTAACTGGCCCAAAATGTGTCAAGAAAATAGCTCCATTTATGCCCCCGATCTTCCCCTTCCAACATGCCCGAATATCGGGGTGGCTCTTAAAATAATCTTGAAAGATATTCATGCCATGTGTGGTGTGTTAAGAGTGACCTGGTCTGCTCGAAAGGACGTTTGGACCACACCGACCTCAAGTTGAGGTTATTCAACATGTTTGTCTTGGCCTGATATCCTAGCACGTGTGTGGTGTTCTCAGATGAGTGAGTGTCTAATCAGAAAGCGAAGTGAAGGAAACACGGAGAAAAACACACAATTCACCACCAAACCATAGTGCAACAAACCTGTAATCAGTGCCTTTTCTTTTTGAAAAGTTTTTTCTCTGTTAAAATTTGTCCACAAACTATGGCCATTTTTCTTCCTTGTCATTTATGTTTAATTTCTCTGAAGTCATGTTTAATCTCGAGAGGTTTTGTGGAGATTCCCCATTTGATGTCTGAGTGTTTTTTTAATCTTGCCACATGAACCAGGCTTTACTCTCTCTGTTACAGTGGTTCCTGGGTGTGCTCCTGACTGTTTCCTGCCATTCAACAACTCTCATCTAAATAAAACCTTTAAACCTAATCCTGTGTTCTGACTGAATTACCGGGTCCTCTTCTTGGTACGTTACACAATCAGTCAAAGGCCAAGGAGAAGATATGGATTTATAAAACAAAAAGCTTAAATGCTTCTATGCAAGGTGTGGACATGTAGAAGTATTGTATTCCAGTCGTGGGACAGCCACAATGAATGCTCGACCACTTCTGCATTTTAACTTTTATCTAGGAACTTTGAAAATAAACCGGCTGGTTGACTGGAGAGTCTCAATTTCGGTGAGTCCACGTGAATTCTAGTTTGTGTTTATTGTTCTAGGCTAACAAAATTAGATTGTGAGTGTGGTCCTCTGCTTCTGTAGTCCATCTGCTCCAAGATTTTAAATGTTGTGAATTTAGAGATGGTGTTCTGCATACCTAAGTAGTAGTTATGTTAGCTACACTGGACCTTTTTGTGATGTCGAACCAGACTATCCATTCTCCTTTGATACCATAAATGTATTCTAATCCACACAACTGCTGCTTCATAGATTTTTTTTTGTTTGCTTCTTTTGTCCCTTATTATTGGACATGGTTGTGAAGGTCAATAACCAAAGGTTAGTACTTTCTAAAAATCTTTGGCAAGTCGTCTTTATCAAAGTTAGATATCGAGATGTCCAGTTGCTTGCATGGGATTGGAGTCACTATTTGCATTAAGAAGCAATTGGTGGCTAGGAATTGTCACATCTAATTTTCAACCACCAACTATATACTCTGGTAGGATGTGCAAAGCTGCCGCGTCATCCGTCTAAATACCCAGAATAACCATCAGACTCAAGAAGAGTAGTATAGAAGTAGCTAGCCCCACAATGGCTCCATTTGCAGTACAACGTCACCATAAATTCAGCCAACACCAGCGGGAAGAAGAGGAAAGTGTTTGTCATATGCAGTCCCCTCCAAAAGCATTGAAACAGAAAGGCACATTACCTTGTTTTTGTTGTTCACTAAAAAGATTTGGGTTCAAGATCAAAAGATGAGCATGAGACAAGAGCCTCGAATATTAGCTTTCATTCCCTGGTATTTAAATGTAGATGTGTTAAACAACTCAAGATATGTCACTGTTATTATTACACTACAGTATTTCCCTTTAGTCTCCTCTTCAGGAGGTGAAATGCTTGCTCTATTGGGCTAAGGTCAGTTGATTGCCTTAGCCAGTCTACAACCTTCCACTTTTTACCCCTGATGAAGTCTTTTGTTTTGTTGGTAGTTTGTCTTGGGTAATTTCTCTGCGGTATGATAACATTTCTCACGATTAATTTAGATGCATTTCTCCATACAGTATGTTTCTGTCCACTTCAGAATTCTTTCTGCTGCTAAGTCATCAGTTACATCATCAATAAATATTAAGGAGCCTGTTCCAGAAGCGGTCATGCATGCCCAAGCCATGGCATTACCTCCACCATGCTTCACAAATGGAGGTTGTGTGCTTGGGATCATAAGCAGTTCCATTCTTTCTCCACACTTTGGTAGAGATTCATCTTAGTCTCATCAGTCCATAAAATTGAGTTCCAGAATTTTAATGGCTCATCTCTGTACATTTTTTTTTGCAAATTCCAATCTGGCCTTCTGATTGTTACTACTGATCAGTGGTTTGCATCTTTGAGTATGGGCTCCATTTTTCTGGTCTCGGAGTCTTCCTCGAACGGTGGATTGGGCGACCTGTTTGATGTCTATCGCTCAGTAGACCAGTAGTTTCTCTCTTATTCAGCACATTCCAAATTGTTGCGCTTGCTATGCCCAATGTTTGTCAATGGCTCTGATTGATTTTCCTTCTTTTCTTGGCATTAAAATGGCTTAATTTTCACCCATAGACAGCTCTCTGGTCTTGATGTTGATTTATCCTCTTTAACAAGAAATGCATACTAATGCATATTTAAAATTGTATAGCTTGTGCAAATCTGATCTTGTTTTTGTGGTATGAGTTTAGTTAATGACTTCCAATATCTTTGCAGCATTTTAATAAAAATATGTCTTTCTCTTTATAATACCATCTCATTAGTAGGTACACCTGGTCTGACGTTCTGTTGACTGTGAATACACCTGGTCTGACGTTCTGTTGACTGTGAATTCATCCAGGGAGGACAGATCACCGACTATTATCATCTAATGTAGAACAGATTACTAGATCAATGTGTGCTTCTGTGCTTTTTGTCTATCTTGTTGTGTCTCTGCTCTGTCTTCTGTAACCCCCAGTCGGTCGAGGCAGATGACCGTTCATACTGAGCCCGGTTCTGCTGGAGGTTTTTCCTTCCCGCTAACGGGTGTTTTTTCTTTCCACTGTCGCTTCATGCTTGCTCAGTATGAGGGATTGCAGCAAAGCCATGTACAATGCAGACGACTCTCCCTGTGGCTCTACGCTTCTCCAGGAGTGAATGCTGCTTGTCGGGACTTTGATGCAATCAACTGGTTTTCTTATATAGGAACATTTTTTGACCAATCTGTATAATCTGACCCAATCTGTATAATATGATTGAACCTAACTTGTAAAGTGCCTTGAGATGACATGTTTCATGAATTGGCGCTATATAAATAAATTGAATTTATGGCTATTAATATGCTAATTTATTTTGTTTCCACTCTGTTTTGAGAACTTTTTGCTGGACTTCACAGAATTTAAAATCTAACAAAGGAATTGATGATTGCTTTACAGAAAAGTAGATCAAGAATCATAATTGAATTCTCTGTAAAGTTAAATGAAAAATGCATGTTATAAGGCAATCTTCATCCTTGACCTGCATACCATTAAAAATGATTTCCTCTTGCATGCCTTTACTTCATAAAGATCTCTAAGAAAACTCCAGTTCGAAGTGTTTTTCACTGTAAACCTTTCCTTCCCCACATGCTCCTGGTTTTTTTTCCCATTTCTCCTTATGCACATATGAATACATACATAAAGTTTAAAAAGGTACAGGAAAATTGGATAGAATAATTGCTATTCTCTGTAATTTGTTCATTTTGTGCTTGCTGGGAATATAACTCTGGGTGAAGTATTTTTGGTTTAACACACCGAAGAAAAAGAGGAGAGCCCTTCCTTTTGCCTCCACACAAACACATTCCCACTTCCTGAGGAAATCTAATAAAATAAAAAGCAAAACGTAGTTTCTCAGCTTTATGAAGATATTAATCTGATAATGTTTCATATTTGACCCTCTTCCAATTTTAAAATCAACTTTGATCTGCTTTACTGTCCGTGCAGGAAAAAGGCATCCTCACAGCAGGGTTCTGACACTGAGATGTTTACAGATAGACATATAGATCAACTTCAGCATCCTGATGGTTTTGACTGTAAACTTTACATTTCTGAGGAAAGGGAATCAAAAAATAAAAAAGTAGGCCGATTTACACAGATGTACCTAAGAATGTGCTTTTTGCCCCAGCAGCCATCAGAGGTGGATCCAAAGAGCATAACCTACGTTTCTGACGAAAACCTCTAAAAGCCGCTTCCAAACTTATGGAATAAACACTTTTGTGACATTATATTAGGTTCCATTGTGTAGGTTTTAATTTTCCGTCCATAATGTTTCCTTTTATATATAGTAATATATCTATTTTACTACAATTTACGTTTTTGGCGTCATAATTTTTTTAGTTTAATCACAGATGTGAAAACCTTTCTCTAAACAGAAATACTGTTTTGACAGACATTAGTACTAGTCTAATTTCAACTTTGTCTTGTACAAATTTCCACGGCCAAGAACCCAGGAACTAACATATAATGTCTGAATGGTCTGCAAAATGCTGAATATACTGAAATTCAACTTGTTCTTCTCTTGAATACTGGAGGAAAAATTATTTTTTTTATGGAGGTACTGTACAGAGATGTTTTGGAACAACATACCATACCTTTGCTCATAGCAGAGTTTTTTTTTTTTTCAAACAAGGAAGCCAACACCTTTTACTTCCACTTAAAGCATATTTAATTATTTTCCTTTGTGTTTACCCTGTTTTTTCTACACACACAGACACACATACACACAGACCTGGGATGATAGCTTCAAGTCACATTAAAAACAACAAAACTAAATTTGCATCCAGATAAAATGGATTTACTGAGCAGATGTAATCTGAGTAGTTTACGCAGTCACAATTGCAGATGGTGGCATGCCCGGTACAAAGAGGATTGTCTGGATTCTCATCGATGGGTTACGAAACCAGCTGTTTTCAGTGTCAGCACGCAGAGAAATAAATGCAAAAGCCATCACACATTAATGATGAACTGTGTATTTCTTCCAAGGTAAATGTACCTCTTTTGAATCCAGATAAATTTTCCTCAAGTCAGACACAAATTAAAAGGGGAAAAAAGACAAAATCAAGAACATTATACTGCTGTAAACTACACACCCACATCTTGTATCGTGACATTTATTTTCATGGTTGATATCTTGTTGTTACAAAAGCACAAAACAAATTCACGCTACTTTGAAAATGTTATTGTGGCAACAAGAGATTTTACAGACAGACGGTTAGATAAACTGAAACTATTTCGCTACTGGTGGTGTACAGCAATATATTCTTGCATAGCCTTCACTCTGTGTACCATTAAGGGTTGCTCACTTCCTGTTAACACATCAGGCAAGTTAGCAACCAAAACCTCATTCTGGGTGCTATTAAAAGATTTTCCTTTAGTCCATGCCACTGGTCACCACCTTCAAGAAACTTCTGCCATAAAATACAAGAGATGCTGACGAACAAGACTCAGTGATATCTGTGCACTATGATAATGCTGCCATTGCCTAAGTGTTTGCTGCTAGGACACTGAAATTGGCATCTGCTTCACAGCTTCCAATCAACAAAGGACTACAAGTAAGGACTACATTTGATCCTCCAGTATTACAAATACATTAGTGTTTAAACCTAAATTGGACAATTCTGCATGGATATAGACATAGATATGTTATAGCAAAATTTGAGCTTTATGATACCTTTTTACTTTTGTGAAAACACAAATTGGGTAACATTGCCTGCAAGATGAATTCTCATGGTATTTTTGTGTGTTCCCAAACACACCAGAATCCATTTTGAACTCATCGGGCTCCAACCATTTGTGGCCGAACAAAAAATGGTTCTGGGTAATTCCGTAGCAGTACTGTGGTTAAAGGCGAAACATACCGGTGCTAAGCTCACAGCCGAACCAACATCAACATGGCATCGCAGGACGACGCATGTGTAGCTGCTGCTATCACATCTGTTTTCTAAGAATCCACGAAATCTTCTTTGAAAGAAGAACACCAAGAAGTGCCTTGACTACCTTACTTTCTTGTGATTGTTTCTTAATGCTGACAAGACAAAATTAATGTTTTCAAACCATAAGAAGGTGCCTCAAACTCTGCCAGTAGTGTCCACTCTGGAGGGGAATGTCATTAAAGTGGTACATGAATATAAGTACCTTGGATTTGTAATTGATGACTCCCTCACCTTCAAACCTTTTATTGCTAAACTTAAATTAAAACTTAAATTGTGTTTCTTCTCCCGTAATAAGACATGTTTTGCTTTTGGAGTAAAAAAGCGCCTTGTCTCTGCCGTTTTTATCGGTCTTAGATTATGGTGGCCTTTTTTTATAAGAATGCTACTTCTTCATATCTTCAAATGTTGGACTCTGTTTACCATGCTTCATTGAGGTTCATCACAAACTGTAGAGCCATGACACATCACTGTGATCTGTACTCTCGGGTGGGTTGGCCTCCTCTACGAGGAGGCAGTGTCATTGGTACACTTTTATTTACAAGGCCCTTCTTGGATTACTGCCCTCTTACATTTGTACCTTACTTACACAGAAAAGCATGGCCTCTTATGCCCTGAGACCCAACGATCAGCTGCTGCTCACTATTCCTTTTGCCCGCACAGAGCCAGGGAAGAAAGCCTTTATCTACGCAGCTCCTTGTGCATGGAATTTTTTACAAAGAGACTGGAAGTCGACTGAGTTTTTATCCTTAAATGCTTTTAAATTGAAAATGACGGCCTCAGTTATCTGTAAATGTTTTACTTGATATGTTTTTTTATGTACCTGTCATTTAATCTAATGTATCTCTGTTCAATATGTAACTTTGCTGCCTCTTGGCCAGGACTCCCTTGAAAAAGAGTTTTTTAATCTCAATGGAATTCTTTCCTGGTTAAAAAAAATAAATAAAAAATTCTCATGACATCTGCTGCTTACGTTTTGATTTCATACCGTGACTAGCTAAAACCAGCCATTGGTAGGCGGGCACTAGGAGTCGCTTCACCCAATCAGCTCAGAGAGGTCTGCTGAATGTTCCTCCTTTCCCCAAGCTAATTTGATGGGAGCAGTCCCAGATTAATAATATGCAGGATGTAGAGTGCCACACATTATCTATCTGACTGGCCAGGTTAGAAATTGGGCGCACTGCAAGGCTTATTTGGCATTAGGATCACCTTAGAATTACACAAGCATACAAACTGCAATATGTAATATAAGTCAACCACTGGATAGCTCATTTCACACTGATAAGTTCTTTTAAAATAGATTTGGGTTTGTGAAACCTTTTATTGTATTTGTGGGGGGGGGGGGGAACTATTGGTGACCCATTTTTGTGTGTAGTCTTGTTAAGCAAGCTGGATGAATAATTAGACAGCTAATTGACACATTTATCGAAAATGCTGTAAACCAAAAAAAAAACAAGCCCAGAAAAGAGCAAACAAAACAAACTTTTTCACTTGTTTTATCTACTTTCCCCACTTGCACCTGAATGCATCTTCAACATCTCCTTCCCTTATTCCTCTCCTCCTCTTTTAGAGCCAACCCCTTTATCCCCCATGTGTAGGCAGAAAAGGGAGGGTTTAACTCTGTGAGAGCACAGTAGCCAGCAGTTCTCTGGCAACAGCTGGATTTGCAACTATTGTTTACTTTGTAAAGCACTGTATGCATTTGCTCTCCCAGGACAGCATCTTTTCAGCAGTTCCAAATTAGAAAATGTCTTAATATTGTGGCTTGTTTGCCACATTAGTGATGCATCATTGTGTACACATAATTGCCAGCTATATTTAGTAGCCTTTCATATCTAGAATGAAAGAGAGATGGGCTTCATGACCTGTGAAACCAGACATTCTGCCTCCACTTCAGTATGATGATGAAACACTACCTGGCTGTTTAATGACAAAAAAAAAAAAAACAATACGGGCCCTTCATCAGCTGTCAGTCATGTTTATGCTCATGCACCTCAAGAGACCGGAATGTTTCTTGATAAGGGATGAAAGCAGCTTGTCTCTTTCCCTGTCTCAGTAAAAGATGAGCGGAAGGAATTTTGGCTCATGCAAAAGCAGCTTACCACCACAGGGACACCAAGCTGGTGGGATAGCGGCCTCTTGCAGCATTGTAAATATTGTAAGTTGCACCACAGCACAGGTGACTGAATAATTAATAGGAGCTGTGTCTTTGACAGAAATACTTTGGAGGCCATTAGCCCAGCTATCTGGCCTCTGAGAGTATATTTGTCAGAAGAAAGCAATGCCGGGGAGGTGATTGATTTCCTGTGGCTGCCAGGTTAGAGGCAGCGTACCTTTTTACATTAATATCATGTGGCATCTATTAGATAGGTGACTTCCCCAACTTGTCTAGACCTGACTGCTCGGGCAAAGCCCAGCACATCAAAATTTAAATTGTCATCATTAATTGCAGGTGCCCTGAGAGAGTCTGCCTATTCGGCTGCAACCCAGAGGAACCAGGCTTGCTGAATACAGATAAACACAATGTTATTGCACACATTCACACGTATAGTAAAGGATATTGTAGTTCTTTTACATTTTTTATAAACATTTTCAGTTTCAGGTTTATTTGCCAATTTGTACCCACGTGTCATGTGGTTTTGTCCCTCCCTACTTCCATTTTGTATCCTTATAACAATGCCATTTAAAAAAAAATCAGGTATTTTAGGTATAACAGTTATTGAACTGTTAAATAGGATATATAGTTACATTTAAAACAGTATTTTTTTGTACCCCATTTCTGTTTACATTGACATGCATTGACAAGATGACGCTCCCTGCTGGTGGATGCTGTTTAGTCGACTCATACTTCCCGACAGTTAACGTTGAGTTAAACAAAGACAATTATGCTAACTCAACAGTTGTCAAAGCAGGTAAAAAAAACAGTCCTGCCTGGCAGAAGTAGTTAGTCCTGTGGTAAATGGCACCAATTAATACCTGAAAAAGCCAAATAACAACCAAACTACAAAAGTCTGTTTTCTTATTATTTTCTAAAGTGCAGAGGCCTCTATAGTGCACTCTTGTGAATTGCTTTCAAACAGCAAAGGATTAATGACTTGAAAGCAAGCATGTGCATACTTGGGCAAAAGAAGTTAACTGTTTTCTAAATATAGCTGCTGTGAAAAATGTAAAAGACAAATTAAAAGTTTCATGACTAATTCTTTCTTTCATATTACTCAAATTTAACCTAAAAGGCCTCCGCTTTAAACTCACACTTATATGACTACATGAAGGGAAAAACTGTTACAAAAACTATACAAAGTATGAAAAACAATCCTTGCCATATACATTTTTAAGTCAATATTATATGAAATAGAATAAAAACAAATAATGGTAAGAAAATGCACATTTAAGCATAACCAGTACTGTTGTTGCATTCAGGTCAGCATTACCATCACCAGTAAGGGCAATGAGACTAGTTTTAAGTAAGTCATGGACAACTGCAGCTTGCACTTTTTATGTAAAGGTGGTGCATTTTGCTGGCTAAAAGGCTAACAAAAGGCACCTAATACTTTCAGCATGTATTTAAAACAGGTGTTTTCAACAAAGAACTACAATTACATGTCAGGTCTTTCGTGTTATAGCAGTGCCCTAATCTAGATTTCTTAGCAAGGGGGTGTTTGAAATGCTACACGCAGTTTGGTTTGCTCTGAAGCCTATTTTGAATTTGGACCTATTGTTCTTGCATGCAGACAAGGCTGATTCAAGAGAGGAATGAAATTTGACTGAGTTAGTGACATATGTTATCATTGTTGAGCTTCAAAGGCGACCGATCCATCTCTCTTTCATTATTGTTATCAGAGAAATCATAGTATTCCCAAAAAGCATGCTTTAATGTGATCGTGTGTGTCTTAATGCTCTGATTGGCTTATTCTTTATACATTTGTTTATGTGCTGCTCGATGTGCAATATTTTAAAAGTTGTGAGGTGGGGGAAGCAGGGGTAGAAATTTGAAATAGTCACAATGTTGGGTTGGCAATTTGAATGGGAGAACAGTTTCTACCACTGACCTGTCAGAGGGAGTAGCATGTCCAAGCCACTGCTACACTGTTTCAAATACCTGTAGTAAAAGAGAAATTGATTATTATTGTGATTTGACTTAAGCAGTTGGCAGAAACCATCAAACCTCTCCAGGAAAAGCAAAGGCATGGACCTCAACAAGTTATGTCTACTGGGAGGAAATGTGATTATGCAACTAATTAAAATCTGTCAGTAAGAGTTTGCTTAAAGGTATTTTTGTCAAGAATGAGAGATTGAGGACCCAGTATTCAGCCAGACACGGGAGTGAAAATAAGAAGGCTTTAATAAAGCTCAAAATGATCAGACAGGGAATAAGCAGGCTCGGTGGTCAAATAACAGTTCCAAGTCGGTACACAGGCGGGCAGGAAAAAACAGGCAAGGACAAGGCAAACTCAAAAAATCCCAAAACTAGCTGGGTCTGGTATATGGGTAAACAGGCAAAAATCAGGCAGGAAAAACAGGATCAGGATCAGACTGGCACAGAAGTCAAAAAAGGCAATTGGGTAATATCAACAGACAATAGGGATGCTGGACAAAAGTCACCAAAGGCTTGTTAAGACAGGAGAGAGAACTAATTAATCAAATAACAAACATAAACCATAACAAAACCCAAATCATGACAATTTTGGTTTGATCAAGAGTCGTAATCGGCTGTATTTTGTAAGAATCAGATGGTTTTAATGGAGATCTGAATTTCGTGAACCCAGCTGCTAATGTCCCGCCTTGGCATGAAGGCTCTCCTTCGCCCAGTCTTCTCGTTGAGAAAATTTGATCAATTGCATTCAGAGTCCAACTGACCAGATCCATAATTTACAAGTTGGAAGATATGTAACGAGATGCTCCAAAAAAATTTATAGAAGCAGAAGCAGGGCAGATACAGGAGAGGGAGAGAGGAAAGGTGAGGAGAAAGAGGAAAAAATGGCAGTGCATAGCATGCTCTTACAAACATCAGTTTATGGAAGTATATGTATTCTAAACAATTACTTTTATTGTAAGAAGTGATTTATGGAAGGTGGACTGGAACCGGGACTGGGAGGACTCAGGGCATCAATTGGAAAATAGAGAGTAAGCACCCACAAGTCAAGAGATGATTAAGTGGAGCAGAGGCAGACTCACAAATTGGTGGAAGACAGGACTCCAGAGGAGGGTTAATGCCAGCAGCGGCAGTGTCTGGCTGGGCGTTTACGGGAGCTGGCAGGTGGCTCAGGTGTAGTGAGCTCAGAATGGCGGACAGGTGATGGCTCGACAGGAGGAGACAGCAGCAGAACCCCATGAAGGGGCGGGTACTCGGGGCAGACAACGCTGGTGTGGCCACGGTGAAGCGGGAGACACAGACAGCTCTAGGCTGACTCCAAACAGGTTGTGGAAGCAAAGGACAAAGGAGAGAGCAGACGGCTGAGAGCAAGGAGAAAACATGAGCAAGGGTCGGCCAGGTACCGCTCAGAGCTAATGCTCTGATGCCTTCCTTCTGGCTTCTGCCTCTTTAAACGTGCCACCTGATTGGAGTAGATTGGGAGCACCTGTGCAACCGACCACTAGTCGCGGACTGCTGGAGAATGGTAAGGCTGCACCGCAACACTACCCAGCACAGAACAACAACTGCATACCTGGCATCGGTGGGTAATAAATTGGTACATATACACAGTTATATTTACTTGAGTAAGGAAATGTACTTTTATCAGTAGTTTTGGTGCACTGTACTTTTTACTTTTACTTGAGTAATATTATTGGGAAGTATCACTACTCTTGAGTAAAATTGCTGTTTACTCTACCTTCATTGCACATTCCAATCCTGTTCCACATTCAGTGAAGTAACTTCACTGAATGTGGAACAGGATTGTTTCAACGAAAAATGCACCAGCGACACACCTACAGTATGTAATAGTGAGACTTCTTCACAAGCTTTGTTGTTTTAATCTTATTTTCTATCTGCAGAGCTCGTTGTACCTCTTGGGGGTCCAGTAAAGACTTTATTTTGTCTCCTCCCGGTGGGATATGCGCGGAACACCTCAGACACCCTGCGGAGAGAACTCATTCCAACCGCTTCTATCCGCAATCTCGTTCTTTCGGTCATGACCCAAAGCTCATGACCACAGATGAGGGTAGGAATTTTAAGATATTGAATCAGATAATATTATGAATCACTCAGTACTTCAGTAGCCCCTTTATCAAATACCTTTTCACTCTTACTTGTGTTTTTTCTTGGAAGGCTACTTTTTACTTTTACTTGAGTACAAATATGTTGGAGTTGTTCTACCCTTACTTGAGTACAATTTTTGGCTACTCTACCCACCTCTGTTTTTACAGAAGAATAAAAGATTTTCAAGAACCAAATTTAATTTACTGAAATTTTTAATCCTGCGTCAAACTGCAATAATTTTTAGCAACTGCGTTAAAGTCAAACAAACCCCTGGGAATATTATTTTTTTATTCATTCTATAATGGCAAACTTGAAGTATTATCAGAATCAGACATACTTTAATAATCCCAGAGGGAAATTGCTGTTTCAGTACAATCGCCATA
The DNA here is from genome assembly GCA_037039145.1 of Fundulus diaphanus. NCBI lineage: Eukaryota > Metazoa > Chordata > Actinopteri > Cyprinodontiformes > Fundulidae > Fundulus > Fundulus diaphanus. The sequence goes on along the minus strand of CM073128.1, from coordinate 15,535,759 downwards.
AAATAACAAACATCACAAACATTTTAGGGGAGACGATTTACTGGGGCCTTGCTGCCAAGGAACCTCATTACACGGTAATATAATATTACTCACTAGTAAATTTACACCAATGTGCTTATATAGAGTGAAAATATATTTTTTATCCTTTCTGTGCTTTTCATGGGTGCTGCAATCTTCACATTCAAATAATGTGTTTTCTCTCAAATCACATGAGAATATTTGTATTCGTGACATACCAGCTGCACCAGGCTTCAGAATATGAACATGCAATAGATCCAACGGAATAGATCTAAACATGCCAGAATGCTAGGCATATGGTTGCAAAAATAAACCACATATATGCAAAGGGAAGTCCTTTTCCAAAATTCCCAACCTATCAAAAGATGCGAGTATGTGAGAACAAGCAGCACCATGGCATGCCGACAGACTGAAAGCTTGCAGTATTATGGCAAGGTATGTTTAAACTCTCCATGGCACAATTCTTACGTCACTTCCGGCCTTGTGGTTCAGTTTTTAATGGCAGCTCTGAAGGATTGCTTAAAGTCTGCTATCGCAACATTTTTTAGACATTGGGTGAAAAACAACACAAAAAGGGTAAGTATACACACCACTGTACTACCATGACGCTCACAGATTTTTTATATCATGTAAATGGTTGCGATTATTTTTTTTTTCCTGGAGACAACATAGGTAAAGATAGTAAAAGGGAGCGCTGCCCTTTCTTCCTGTGTAGAAGAATGAGTAATATATTTTGGTTTATTCATGCTCACAGATTTACACTTACAAAGCCACACCTTCTATATGTACTGGCATTTGTGCTGCAGGTGTAATTTTATTTTGCATGTGTTAATCACTGTTTCTGACATTTACACATAATATATTTTAGCAACTGAGCAACCATGAGTCAGAAAAGAGACAGAGAAGAAAAATAACCTGAATATTTAATTACCCCCCCACAAATACCTACTTCTGGTATTCACTTGCTAGTTTTTTCTTAAATGCTACAACAGTCTTTTTTTATCTTTTGCCGAAACTGTCTGTTTTTGCATCTTTAATTACAGTTTTCTGGAAAGCTTTTTAAATGTGCTGAATATGATGCTGTGATTCTCCAGCATGGTTGAGCTAATCCTAGACTAAACCAGCTGGCTAAAATGATAAAGCCACCTGTTTGACATGATGTAGATCCCCTGCATGTAATCAAATCAACTTTTGCACAAACAGAAAATGTTTGTCATCTCGTATTTTGTTACTCAGTGTGTATCTGTGCAGGTTTTGTAGTGTGCCTGGAACGTTTTGGGGCTATCATTGCTATTGTAGCTTGTCAGGAATATTAATGTGATGGTCTGTTAAAAATGTATCAACACAAGAGACAAGGCATAAGTAACCTAAGCAACAAGTGTCAAGGGACAGGAATAGCTTTTAGTGCAATAAAACTAAAGACAACTGAAGTAAGTACCATTGATTTTCGCATTACTGTGAAACGTTCTGCAGAAGAACAAAACAAAACAAAAAACAAGGGTCCTGACATTTACTGTATATGCATATTGCTTTGACATAAATAGAATACAGAGCAAAAAATCATGATCCCTGAAAACTTAAAAAGTTGTCCAGTCCTGAAACTATAAGTATTGTTAGTTCAGTACCAGTCAGAAAGTCACATACACTCATCGTGTCCATGACCGTCATATTCACAGAGGCAATTGTGTGTGTGTTTTAAAACACACGTTTAATGAAGTATAAAAACAAGAATGGGGTGCACAACAACATTTATTGAGAATATTCTCTAATCCACACAGGATCAAAAATGTGCATACAAGATCAACTATATGCATACTCCACTAGTGTTTACTTTGTAGGGTACCTTAAGCAGTCTATAATTTTAGCAGGATGTTTGACGCCTCTTCTTTGGAAAATTGGAGTTCATTTTAACTGGATGTGTTTTTGGTGTTGGGTCCAACAGTGGCCAGCTGCGGCTCTAGCTGTGGAAATGGCACTCGTGAGTACAGAACTTCATGTCGTTGTCTCTCATAAATGATTAAACAAGTAGCTATGGTTTTTGTTTTCAAGGGCTAAACTCGTTATCCGTGTGCATCCTATTTCATCCTCCAAAAGCCCCTCTGTTTCCTCGTGTCTCAATATTACCGTTTTGTTTACCCTAGTAGAGTTATTGTAAGTTAGTGGGGTGATATTATTCTGAAATTCACCAGAACTTTCTCATGTCTAGCGTCCGACGTTTCCTGTTTGGCTCGTGAAATTCAGGGGCTTGATTCGGGGGCCACTGCGGCGTCCGGTCAAACTTCCTGCTTGCGGAATTCTCTGCTGCAACCACATGTGGCTGATATGAGTGTACACATTTATTTTTTAATTATTTGGTTTCCTTGCGGCACCAGAGCCATATCTGCACCGTATTCAGTGTAAAGCTGGCATTAAAGAATAAGGAGGCAATCCTTGCAACAGCCCCATAACACCATGCTGTCACCACCATGATTTGAAAGGTGGTACTTTTGAAGGTCTCTCCTTGACTTCTTCAAGCCCCACCTTGGTGGGCACTTTAGTCAGCCACCAGAGTTTAATTCATGCAACATAAATTTGACAAGCGCTTTGTGATGTGTTGCTAGTCATGTATCCTTTTGCCCTTCCATGATAAGATAAATGCATGTTGATGGAGAAAAACTTGGAAAGCATGTTGATCGTCATAGTAAATATTATAAAGTCAAAGTTAATGTTTTGCATATAGTCTTTATTGTCAGTTAGCTTACTGTTTCTTAGCAATGGTGCCAAATGTAGCTTCAGTGTTTGATTTGAACTTATGGAGGTATTTTTACATGACCATTCTAATTTTCTCAATCATTTTAAACACCTACTTTTACTTTACATAATTTGTGTTTATGCTAGTTGCTCTGCATCTGGGTCAATTTACAGATTTTTGGTGAAAATCCCTCGGTGGATACGAGAATCACCCTACCATTGTGGGCCCGTGTGTATAGGTGAGCCTGTGTGCTTGGAAAACAGCGGCCACTGTGGGTGTGTTGACTGTAGGATGGGTAAAACGCAGAGGTCAGCTATCACTTTGAAACATGCTGGTCCTTATCTCTGTCACAAGGTCTAATAGAGTAATGAATCAACATAAAGCCTGCGACTCTCCTGAATGGACTGCTGCTTCCTCCAGCAGCACTTGCGCTTTACTTCAAATACACTTACTGCCTCTGTAAGCATCTTTTGCCCTCCTCTGTTGTTTATGGGCGGTTTTCAGAAGTGCATGAATTGTGACTACTGTCAGAGGTGTATTCACACATGAGCAGCTCAGCCGCCTCATCCTGTCCTCAGCTGTTAAGAAAATAACCACAGCCTCAATAAATGGAATAAGGGTCTTTTTGACGGGGATGAAATAGTGGACAAAAGTGAAAGCAGCCTGTCTATAACTTTATGATTGCACCTTATGACCAGAGCCTGTTAGCTGCTTATGCTTTCATCATTATGAGCTTTGTGAGCTATTGGGGGTGAAGGCATCATTCACAGCCTGAGGAGACAGCAGAAGAAAAGGTCTTCAAAAAAAAAATGAGTTCCCAGCCGTCTACAAAAGATATATGAAGTTTAGTCGAAGCATTCAACTGGCAGAAAGAAAATTACTTTTGTGAAATGTATTAGGTGTTCCAAGCCTCCAACTGCTGATATTTAGCACGTGCTACAAAGAAAATTACATTGTTCTTTCAGTGGCAGTTTGAGTGATTGTGGCCAAACAATATCATTCATAAACCATTTTCTTGTGATTGTCTACTACATGTTCACAATACCATTCAAGTAAACAATTTCCCAAGATCACTGGGTTTTAGTTCTACCAACATTTTGTTCAAAACAAGTATGAAAAATAATTGTAGTGTGTTCTCCATGAATGTTTTTTTGTTTTTTTTAGTTTGTTCCATGAATGTTGTATCAAACTTGAGTCTTACACTAGAACAGAAAATGAAAAAGATTTATCCACAGTAGTTAATATTACATTTTGGTGTAGCCACATTACATTTCCGAAATCAGGCACCAGAGAAATTGCTTAATTCTAAAGATTTCAGATGGTTTAAGGGGGGGGGGAAACTAAGTGCAATTCAGATTTGGTATAGTCACATGTTTATCTGGCCTTATAAAGAGGAGATGGTCTATGAAAATACACCAAAAACACCCAAAAATCATCAAACAATGTCAGACCAAGGAGGTCTGTTTGTAAATTACAACACTGTGAACCTCATGAAGGTGCAGTATTTATCAATAGCAAGCCCTGGATTAACCCTATAAAGCTCTCATCATGCATAAGAAGAGAGCTTTTAGTTTAAGAAAAAGGGAAGAGCTGAAAGCTGTGCAGAATAAATTGAGAAGGAAGATCAGGGATGGAAAGGACATCTACAGAAAGCAGAGGAAGGACCAGCTGCAGCAGAACCACATCAGTGGGGTTCGGAAGAGCAAATACAATTTGAGGTCACAAACCAAAGATTAGGGTGAGGGTGCATCACCTGAACCTATTATTCAACAGGCTTTATCAGACACTCACCCCTCCCCTATCCCATTCTTCCCTGCTACAACTTTCCTTTTACTTGACAGCTGCTTGCTTTTCTTCCCAGAACACCAAATCCTCTCAGCCACCACCCTCTTCCATTTCAGAGGACACTATACAACAACCCCCATCTTGTCCCTTTCAACACCTCAGGTGAGTAATAAGGTATAAAAAGCTGCAGGTCTGAATGGCATCAGCTCCAGGTTTCTGAAGTGCCACTCATGTCAACTGTGTGGCATCACAGTCTAAAAGTAGAACATGAGTGTGAAGCTGTGAGAAGTACCACTGCTGTGGAAGATCTCCAGTGTAGTACCAATGCCAAAGACCAAACATCCAAAGTTCTCCGCTTGATTTATATATGCAAATGGCTTTATTAGTTTTTTTTCTGGAACTATTTCATGTTCAATGGACACAATAAATGGGAAGGTAGGAGAGAAAAAAGCAGAGAAAAAGATGAGACAAAATGCTAAAAGGGAGAAAAGGTGACAAAAATAGAGAAAAGGAAAAGGAGAGAACAAGATAACATCCTCGGGGTTTGCTTCTACACCTGCAAAGAGATATATAAAAAGAAAAGCAAAACAAGCCGATAAAGTATTACAGGTACAAACAACCAACGCCTTGATAACATCACTGAAAAAAACGTAGTATTATTTAATATGAGACGTATAAATTGACAGCTAAGCTAATAATAGGGTTTTTTTGTATAGAAGTGATTCTGTAAGCACCTGAATCCAAGCACATGCAAGTGTTTGCAAGAGTGCACTTGTATATAAGGTTTATCCATAAGAAAAATGCTCAATAGTGTTTGTGAGGAGCCAACGACCCAAACCCCCAAAGCGCCAAGGCAGACACCGGGGAAACCAGAACCCCAGACGCCCGAAAGAACCCCCAAATCAAAGGTGCCATAGAGAGTCCAACACAGGGTCTGCCGCCTCACCCATCTCAGGAAAGAGCAGAGAGGAGCTCCAGGAAAAAAAAAACAACAGCCACAGTGCTGAAGCCCCCAGGAGCTGCGAAGACAAGCCCATAGGCTCTGCCTGCAGCCAGCTACACTGGAGCGGATCCAGACAGAGCCATGGGGCCCAGGCCCCGGGAAGCAGTCGCCAGGAGTGAGTCAGCACACACCCGAGCACCCAGCCCCTGACGACAAGGACCACCAACGCACCAGCAGGTCATGGCGCTAGCCAACGGAGGGGAGCAGGAAGGGGGGAGGGACTCCACACTTAGTGGAGACCTGAGATGTCCCAGAAGAGGGGGCAGTCCAAAACCCAACCTGACAAAAAGACAAACAGAAAACCAGGTACACATTCACACGTTCCCACACTGCAAAGCCATGGACAATGCAGACGACGTCTGTGGCTCTACGCTCTTTCATGAGGAGTGAATGCTGCTTGTCAAGACTTGATGCAATCTACTGGGTTTCCTTAGATAGGAAACCTTTTGACCAATCTGTATGATTTGATTGATTTTGAGTGCCTTGAGATGGCATGTATCATGAATTGGTGTTATATATAAATAAAATTGAATTGCATAAACTATACTCCTATGTCCAGTATCCTGGATGGGATATATTCTTTGGATCTACTGCTGTCTGCCTATAACCTGGCATAGGTGTGGATAAAACTTCCTGATCCATGAACCTGATCCTTCTCTGAACCATGTGTAGAAACCTGTAAGGACCGTGAGGATCATGTTCTTTGATTTCTCCAGTAAAAAACAGCAGCACACCAACTGCTGGTTGCACAAGTGTGCACCACCAGAATTGACAAAGAATCATGGGTAGGTGTCAAAACGTTTTCAGAGAGAACTGAGCCAAAGTCCAGTTGCCTCCAATTTAAGCCTGTTTGCCAATACTAGTTAAAGTACAACCACAATTAAAAGAAAAAAGAATATAAACGTACATAAAGTTAAACATCAAAAGCCCTTTTAAATAAATGGGTCTTAAGTTTGACTCCCTGAGAGGGAGAGCTATCCGTCTCTGCCGGAAGGACAGAGTAGTTGGACTACACTTTTTAACATAAGGCCAAAATAAACTGAACTTTTATATTGAATTAACTTACTTGGTTTATTGTTGCTAGCGTTGGCTGCCTTACATGAATGCTCTTCTAGTTTTGACATTACAGTCAGGCAGCCTTGTAGACTGCTCAGGGGGCCAATCAGGTAGTGACACTGTTTACCGTGATGCTCGGTATATCCATTGATTGGAGCGGCTTCATTGTTAATAAAAGTCATACTTACACATTTTAACAGATTTTTGAGCGCATTGTACCACACACAGAGTGCAGGCGCCGGGAATCGAACCGGGTACTTGCTATTTTTGTTTCTACATAAAATGTAGAAACAAAAATAGAACATTAAAGACAGTTGGACTAAAAAAGTTGAACTAGTGATGTTTCAGTAGAACTGTTTAACTAGAACAGTCGAAGGCAGTCCTAAACAAATGTGTTTTTAATCTTGATTTAAAGGAACTCAGGCTTTCCGCACTTTTACAGTTTTCTGGGAGTTTGTTCCAGATAAGTGGAGCATAGGAACTAAATGCTGCTTCTCCGTGTTTAGTTCTGGTTCTAGGTACGCAGAGAAGGCTGGAGCCAGAAGACCTGAGTGGTCTGGAGGGTTGATACACTGATAACAAGTCTGTGATGTATTTAGGTGCTAAGCAATTCAGGGATTTATAGACTAACAGAAGTATTTTAAAGTCTATCCTCTGAGATGCAGGGAGCCAGTGTAAGGACTTTAGAACTGGAGTGATGTGCTCTACTTCCTTAGTCTTAATGAGGACGCGGGCAGCAGCATTCTGGATTAGCTGCAGCTGTCTGATCCACTTTTTAGGCAGACCTGTGAAAACACCGTTGCAGTGGACTACAAAACTCCGCTGTCACATTTTATTATGTAGATATTTCTGCCACATTACTTTGAACCAGAGACAAATTCTCAAGAAACCAAAGGAATTACAGTACCAGAAATGTAAAAACCACAATGAATATCTATATACTAGTACCCGCTAGTTTTGAAAAAGCCAAACCTGAATTGGCCTCCTTACTATTGTTGTGACCTTCATCTTTTTTGTGCAAATATCTTCTGTTGCTTTTTAGCTTTTTGCTTATCTAGGTTCTTCACCATGTACTCAACTCAGCCACTAACATTCATCCAGCAAGTACATTCCAGCACTGTTTTAGCTGTCTCTTTAAAACAAATAGTCATCTGACAGGGCCATCAGTGATGCTCTACAGATTAAAAGCTCAACTCCTCAGAAACTTTTTGATCCATCAGTTTCAGCAGAGGACATAAAATGTTTTCTGGCCCAATTGGAATTTTGCATTCAAATTGTGTTTCTTAAAGAGTAAATAAAATTACTGGAAAAAATTACATTTAATTGCTTAATTGTTTTAGGCACACTGGGTAATTGCTTGCATCACACAACTCTGACAATTACAGGGCATCATCTCTGTCCATTTAGGCATCCAGATGTGATGTGTAGCCAACTTGCTTAAGTTCAAACTGACTATCAAGAAAGATATGAGTGACCTTGAACATGGCATGATTGTCAGTGCCTGACAAGCTGTTCTGATCTACTAATAATTTCAGTCCCAACCAGAGATGGTTGGCAGAGGTGGGTTTCAAGTAATCTTTTACGTTTACAAACATATTGTTTTTCTGACTGAAAGTAATATTAATACTTAGGAGTGACATGAATAACTTTTGCTTTCATTTTTGATGTTAAAATGCTTTCTTAAAACTGATAATCCTTTTTCATTGTGTTATTTTCTGAGAAATGCAAGTTTAAATCTCATTTAGTATTAATAATAATTTGGAGCTCAGCTGTACACTTAGATGTCATTTATTTGTTCCATACAGCATTTAATTAAGTTTATTATATGGGATGGAAACAATAGTTTCAACTCATGTGAAGCATATACTAATGTTTCATGCTCCTGTCACTTTATGAGCTGAGCAATACCTTCAGCCTGCATGATGTTACTTCATTGTGATTCAAGCTTGAATCTGAAAGTCAACCTCAGCACAAATTGCCCATGTTACCAGGCTTCAAAGAGAATACATTAGTAAGTTTCTATTGGCTTTGAAATTCATGTTTTCTGTTTGAGTTCAGCAGGTGCTCCATGTTTGATTTTTTTTTCTATTTTCAAAAATCAAAGCCAATGATTTTCCTCAAAGGGAACACATAGGCTTCTTTTATTGCCCTTTTTATTGTCGGTCTCTAATATTTTACTGCAGTTTAATGACATGCAGCATTTCAACCCCACAGAAGAAACCAAACAGTCCACAACTCTTCTTTTACTGTTTGTAATGTGAAAAGGAAAATACACAATTTTCCGAAGAGGCGCTTTTTCATGCAGTATGTTTTAAATAGGATCTGCACAGCTGGGGATTGATGAATGATGGAGGAGGCCCTTCTGAAGTTTATTACTTGATTTTATGGTAGCTGATTTTTTTTACAGAACTGTTTAGTAGCTGATTTTGCTTTATTTCTGAAGGAAAAAAGGTCAAATAAGCAAAGTAACACAGATCCCAATCAACAACTTTCTTTAAATACATTGTTTTATGCTATTGTTGCTCAGTTTCTACCAAAATCCAGGTCAATAAAAGTGTCTTTAAAGACACTAACTTGTGACCTAAAAGACAATGCCAAAATATCCTATACATTTTTAAAGACACATGAACAAGACTTATCAAATCATAAAAATGGCAAGCTAGTTTGTTTTTGTTTGTCTTGGTTAATTCACTTCCCAGCAATGTTTGTCAATGAAAACCAGTGATGGTACAGATACTCAGTTGATGCAAACGTCTTGTTGATTTGGATTACAAACAGCTGGGAAAATATCTTTCAAGTTCAGCTACTTAATAATACAAAAAAAAATCCAAACTCAAATTTTTTAATTAAACTTCACAGTTTAGTCTAACTTTCTTCTTCTGACTTGAGAATTAAAAAAAATAAAGTTCTACATTGCATCTGTGGTGGTTTTTGGTGTGGCTCTTAACCCAGAGTGCCACTGGGTTATGGGATGGCACGAGCTGCAGGAAAAGGTATAAATAAGGCTTAATGTTTTACCTTTAGGGTGAACCCTGGACAAATTCTATATTGTTTCTATACACGTTTAGCAGCTAAATGGTTCATGGGTGCCCTCTTAAGTGCAGTGTAAGCATTGTAAATAAATATAACCATACATTGCAGTTGACTACTGACAGTAATGTCAGTACCCGGCTGGATAATTTGACTTGTGAAACCTGTTTAGATTATAGAAAACAAATGTTATGATATGTTTTACACATAACAGTTCATTGGCTATCTTTTGTTTTTGAGGAAATGTGCAGTCCCAAGCGGCTCTTCTGTGCAATTCTTCATCAGGATTGCCTGGATGCTTTTAACTCCTACTTTTTACCTTTCTTGGATTTTTCTCTGTTTTCAATAAAAGACTACAGACAGTCCCTAAAGGCAGTTGTTTATTTAGCTTCAGTCTTTGTGCCATGGCCTGTAATTAAAACTGAGCAGCTTGTCTCTCTGACTGTGTGGTTGTTGTCTGACTTGGCCTGCTTGAAGTTCCTTGTATTGCTAATCCTTTAAGCTTAGACGACAATACAGTGTAACTGTGTTGCTCTGTTGCCATGTCTTTTTAATAGAGCTGGCCAAAGTTGCTTTAGTTTCCTACCATGATGTAATTCAGGCACACAATGAACTAACCTGTGAACATTTAGAGGTAAGCCAGTGGATCCTACTTTGGAAAATGTATTTTTTTCTTCATTCACTGCAATGTTCTTATTTCGACCATCATTCCTGCTGTGATACAGGGTTTGATTTTTAAGATTTGTAATCTGTAACATTGTTCCTTTTTGCGTTACCATTTTCTTTATCAATGGAAAATAAATGTTTAGTCTTTACGCTACATTTCATCTTTGCTAAGATCATGTAAATTTCAGTCTAATAAGCAAACAAGAGTTCAGGTTGATTCTGCCTTGGCTTATTTAACTCTAACATGATTTGTTATTGTGTGTTTCAAAGCAAAATAACTTAATTGGGTAACAATGTCCTTGTTGTAATTTTAGTCTTACATGTTGGAATATGATTTATTTTTTGCATAAACGTGTGATGCTCATGCTCAGAAGACCCCTGCATGTGGGGGGAGAAGCCCAACTTAGCCCTTATCAAACCCTGCAATGCTTCTGAGATGGAAAACAGGGCTTGCATGTTTTGTTTTTAGTCTCCAAATCAGAAGAGGCATGCCGTTTGGCATGCACATGGTTTGGCTCCTCTCAGCGAGGCAGACACGTATAAATCCTTTTACATGCAATCCTGCCAAACTTCCCTGTAGGCAGGCTTTGCATTTGAAATGTACAATTAGTTATCCCTGTTTGGTTTGAATGCAACATTTCTGAAACATCAAGCCTAGGGGCAGCACATGGAGAATGGCAGCGGTGAACCCATACATTGTAACTCCTTGCTGTTTATTATGTATCCCTGTCTGTCTTGCGCTTTCCTTTCTTTGCTGTTTCATCCATTTTTTCTTTACTGCTTGCGTAATTGAGATGCTATCCAAAAGTGTGTCTGTCATGGACGTGTGTATGGAACCTTTCTATACAACTGAAAACATTATGTCAACAACACAAGCTTGCTCAATAGGTTGTATGAATGGGGTTGAGGGGTAAATGGGATAAATTAGAGTTAACTATCTAATAAGCAGAGCTGGTGGCAAACTGCAAAGTTAGCTGTAGGTCAGTTGTGTACATAGGTTAGAATTTGCCTGTGGTACTTGCTTTCAGTATTGACCCTTAACATGCACCCACCGGTGTGCCTAATCTACAAAGACACTAAAACTGGCAGAAGCAGCTCTCAACATGGCCATGAGGGAAGGCTTTTTAATCTTACTAAGAGTTCTGCTGGAAAATGAACAGCTTTTTTTTTGTATATCCCCTGCAAAAGATTAAAGTAAAGTTCAACATGCGAAATGGTTATGTTAAAGCTTTGCAATTTTTCCATGTGTATATCATCCATTTTCACTTTCATGAATTTCCTTTTGTCCTCCCTCAAGGGTTGCCTGATTTTGGAGCTATTTAACGGAGGTGATACATAGAATTTACCAGTGGTATTGTGTATACCAACAAGCTAATTTTTTTTTTTTTTTTTGCCAATTGGTAGAATGTAATATTAAGGTCAAAATGTGCTTGGTTAGGTCAGGCAGAGTCACTTCTCTGACAAACACCAATTTGAAAACACAGTTGCTTTGTGTAATGCCAGGGCTTAGCTGATGAGTAATGGGAATCACGTGAATGGACTTAAGCATCCTCTGGCGTCATCCTCTTTCACCCAGTTCTAAAATAACACAATACAAAGTGTCTCAACACGTATGTTGCTACTGAAAAACACTGCGTCTGCTTCCTTCATCCGAAAATGCAGCGTGAAGAGATCTTAGTGATTTCACATTATTCTGTGACAAACAGTATCTAGCAAAAGTACCTTTTCCCATTGTGTCATGTTACAACCACAAACTCCTACTTTATATGAATCTTACCCGATAGACCAACACACAGTTGTGAAAAATTGTGAAGTTGTAGGATTGTAGGATTAGGATTAGAAATTATTTACTAATACACAGTGGCAGCTGGTGATAAAATTGTTTTCAGGGGGTGTAAGTTTGCTAAAACAATATAATTTTCTCTGATCCCCTGCCTGATCTGACCAGTGATGACATGTTTAGCCGCATGTCATCATTCAACCGCTGGTTGTCTAGGTGGTGTCCGGAAAACGACGTGGGCTACATTGATAACTGGCGAACTTTCTGGGGAAAACCTGGTCTGATCCGGAGAGATGGCATCCATCCCATTTTGGATGGTGTAGCTCTTCTTTCTAGGAATCTGGCCGGATTTATTAGTTCTCCTAAATGCTGACAACCCAGGGTCCAGACCAGGAAGCAGAGCCGTAGTTTAACACACCTCTCTGCAGCTTCTGTACTGTTACCCACCCATTACCCTATTGAGACGGTGTCTTTCCCACAGCCAAAACTTAACAGATCAAAGGTCTCTCCCTCCAAAGACTTTGTTAGTTAATGAATTGATTTCTGATAATCAGATTGATTTATTGTGTCTCACAGAAACCTGGCTACAAGAGGACTACGTTAGTATAAATGAGTCAACTCCCTCCAATTATTCAAATTTCCACATTCCCAGATCTGTGGGAAGAGGAGGAGGAGTGGCAACCACCTTTCAGATTTATTAATTAGTCCCAGGCCAAGTAATAACTACAGTTCTTTTGAACATTTAACCCTCAGTTTCCCTCATCCAAATTGCAAAGCAATAAAACCTCTTCTGTTTGTTGTTTTGTATCGTCCACCGGGCCCTTATTCTCAGTTTTTGGATCAGTTGTCAGACTTCTTATCTGATTTGGTGATAAACACTGACAAGGTTATTATAGTGAGGGATTTCAACATTCATGTTGACACAGAATGTGATAACCTTAGTGTAGCCTTTAAAACTATCCTAGATTCAATTGGTTTTGCTCAAAATGTGCATAAACCGACGCACTCTTGGCTCCATACTTTAGACCTTGTGCTGACATATGGCATTGATTGTGAAGAATTAACAGTATTTCCTCACAACCCTGTCCTATCTGATCATTTTTAATAACATTTGAGTTTAATCTAACTGAGTTCTCCACCCCCAAAAGAGGGTTCCATTATAGTAGATCTTTATCGGACAATGCTGCATCAAAAAATAAAGAGTCTGTCCCCCTTTTAATATCGTCAGTATTGCAGAAATGCCCTGCAGATAGCAGCAATGTTGTTCCTTCCCATTCACAAATAGATGTCTTTGTTAACGGTGTGACTTTGTCATTGCGTTCTGCATTAGACAATGTAGCTCCCTTGAAAACGAAGGTGATTATTCACAGGAAGCTGGCTCCCTGGTTTAATTCAGAGCTGCGTTCCTTGAAACACAATGTTAGGAAATTGGGGAGAAAATGGCGCTCTACACACCAAGAGGAATCCTACTTAATCTGGAGGGACAGTCTATTGTTGTATAACAAGACCCTTCGCAGAGTTAGACCAGCATATCTTTCATCATTAATTGAGGAGAATAAAAATAATCCTAGATTTCTCTTCAGTACAGTTGCCAAACTTACTCAGAGTCACAGCTCCGTTGATCCATCCATTCCCTTAGCTATTAGCAGTAATGACTTTATGGGATTCTTCATAAATAAAATTGATTCCATTAAAAATAAGATAATTGGCACCCTCCCAAACATGATTACCTCGTCCTCAGTAAGTGAGGCAGCATTGGAAGAATCTTTAGAACCTGTGCAGTGTCTGAACTGTTTAGAAGCAGTAGAGCTTACTGAGCTATCTAAAATTTAAGCTTCATCTAAACCTTCTACCTGTATGTTACACCCAATCCCAACCAAATTGTTTAAATAGATATTCCCTTTGATCAGTGGCACTATTTTAGACATGATTAATCTATCCTTAGTAAATGGATATGTACCACAGGGTTTTAAAGTAGCTGTTATTAAACCTTTACTTAAGAAACCATCTCTTGATCAAGATGAGTTAGTAAATTACAGACCTATATCTATTCTTCATTTCTTATCTAAAATTCTTAAGAAAGTAGTTGCTAATCAACTTTGTGAACATTTACAAAGTAATGACCTACTTGAGGAGTTTCGGTCAGGCTTCAGAGCTCATCATAGCACTGAAACAGCTCTGGTGAAGGTCACCAATGATATTCTCATGGCCTCAGATAATGGACTTATGTCTGTACTTGTCCTGTTAGATCTCAGTGCTGCATTTGATACACTTGATCACAATATTCTCCTACAAAGAATTGATCATACTGTAGGGATTAAGGGGAAAGCATTAGGCTGGTTTAAATCTTATCTATCGGACAGATTCCAGTTTGTTCATGTTAATAATAAATCTTCTTCAAACTCTAGGGTCACTTGTGGAGTACCACAGGGTTCAGTCCTAGGACCAATTCGATTTACTATATATATGCTTCTGATTGGCAAAATTATCAGACAGCATGGGATTAATTTCCACTGTTATGCTGATGACACTCAGCTATATTTATCCATAAATCCTGATGAATCCAATCAATTACTTCGACTGCAGTCATGTCTTGATGACATCAAAAGATGGATGACTTTAAATTTCCTGCACTTAAATTCTGACAAGACAGAAATCATACATACACACTCACCTGCCTGACGCCTGACGCCCCTCACCCATGAAATGTTAAAATTAGCTCTACACAAAAAAACAACCTCTCATAAAATGTCTGACATGGGATTTTTCAGCATTCCCATTAAGTTTTGGGCTTATTTGGGAACAGATGTCACAATTACTTTTCATTTTGTAATTTAAGTTCACTGTCTGCAATTTTGATGGGGGCAGCACTCAAATGCTCCCTATTGACAAGTCACTACTAATACAACTCTCTAAGTGTGGCAAGCATTTCCATATGTGCCAATCTTTGGACAAGTAATTATTTTTTATATTGTTTATAATTTATTTATCTATTACTACGTTTATTCTTAATTACAGCAAGCTTGCTCCACCATAACTATGATACCCCTTAACCAGGGGCGTTGAGACTGTGTTTTTTGATCCATGTGTGGACGATTAGGTGCTCAACAGTTGCTCTATGTTAACAATATAGAGCGGAGCATTAAATCAATTTAGACAAAACGTCAGTTACAATGTGTTTTAATACATTTAAATTAAAATAAAATTTTAATTGAATTAAAATTCTCCTCTTTGCAATTTTTCTATTGTTTTTCAAACTAACTGTCCCCGCCACTCTTTATTTTCCTTAAATATAGAGCTTTGTATTTTAAAAATATAATTCAGTCCTTTTTATGATGGTTTAATGTTGTACTTAGTATTTATAAAACTGAAAAAAACAAACAATTGTTTTCAAAGGTTTTCATGTAGGTTTTTCAGCTCGATATATATATATATATATATATATATATATATATATAATATATATATATATATATATATATATATATATATTTTTTTTTTTTTTTTTATATAGGAATGGGGGCTAAATATCTACCTGTAGGAGACAATTTGTTTTCTAGTCAGAGAGCATAAGTGAAAATCAGAGAAGCAGCCAAGAGGTTCATGGTAACTAGGAGCGGCAGAGATCCACAACTCAGGTCAGACAATTTGTTTAAAATACATCTGTTTGTTGTGGACTCCACAAATCTGGTCTTAAAATAAATCCATACACCATGTCGTTAAAATGGCACTTCAAGCTATTGGGGAACACAGAAAATATGTGGAACACGGATATATGGTAAAATGAGACCAAGATTACATCATTTGGCCGTCAAGCAGAATCTAAAGGAGGCAGAAAATAACACTGCAAATCACCCTGACCACAGTGAAACATGGTGTCAGCAGCATCATGCTATTGGATGTTTTCCTTTAGCTGGGACAGGGATGCTTGTCAAAAGGATTTAGATAAAATCTTTTCTATGTATTAGGTTGACCTAGTCAAAGAAATTAATCCAATGGAGATTCTGTGGCACGTCTTGAAAATTGATGTTCAAAGGCACTGGACAAAAATTTCTGTAATGGCAACAGAAAAGTGACTTGGCAAAGTATGGACTCAGTTTTTGAATGCAAATGCAGAACATGCATTTCAATTTTTTGTTTTCAAACTATTTAAAAAGCATTTATCATGTTCCTTTCCCTTGACAACATTGCACTCTGGGTTGGGCTATTGCATTAAATTGTAATATATATATATTGCATTAAATTGTAATATATATATTGCATTACATTGTAATATTATATATATATATATATATATATATATATATATATATATATATATATATATATATATATATATATATATATACATTTATCAAATGGTAATGTTGCTGTACACCTTCTGACTGCTTGCTCTGTCAGCTTAAAAGTGTATACTTACAGCTTGCTGTGAGTACGTTTTCGTCAGGTTTTATCTTGTTAAAAGCTATTCGTAATGACCTGTTCCATTCTCTAGCTCTCTTGGTGGTTGCACATGAGAAAAAATTGTATTTCTATTTTAATTTCCTGAGCACACTGACAGTCATTGTTTTTGTGTCATTTCACAGACAGGCACACAGCGCAGAATCGCAAAAGTAACCACTCATGCTTAACTGGATCATCTCCATGCTTTCTGCACACATTTCCTCAAGGATGCTTAGCTTATTCATGGCCTCTTATCCCCATGGAAAAACACAAGAAGCAAATGAAGCCAAAGCCAATGAAGTAAAAGATAAATAAATAATAAAAGATAAAAAAATCAAGCAGTATTTTTCTTATTTCAGGAAACCAAACCACTTTTGTTACAGGAAACCATGGAGAGAGTCAATGAAAAGACCTATACCGATTCACTCTAAGATGCAATGAAGCTTTTCAGCTCAAATTTCAGTGTGTCTGGCTGAGTTAGCAGCAGATATTAAAGATTATTGAATATTTCCAAGACTTCGACCGTGGGGTTTTGGAAATTTGACACAGCCGATGAAAGGCGCACTGACAAATGTGGGGGTAGTGCTTCAAATGTTTCAAGTCTCTGGGCTGAAATGAATCTAGTTTTATCAGGTCAACGAAGCATTTCCAAGGCAATCAGAGAAAACGGAGCTGCACTGAAATCACACGATCAAAGGACAGAAAAAAAATACATAACATTAGAAGGGTTTAGATTAAATAAAATAATTTTTTCTTAAACAGTAACACACACTGAGTCTAAGCTTGCATCTGTGAAGACATATATCCTTGTGTACATTGTGTGTCAATTAAAAAAAAATATTGTTAAAGGAGGAACAAGTGAGAAAGAATGTGTTGGGTTGAAAGGAAGCAAAGAAAGAAAAGGCACATGCATTACTTTAATAACTTATAATGAAGGCAAAGCATCTGATCTTTTCGTCGATCAAATTCACATTTTAATGGGAATCCTCAGCCACTGCTTTCATCTCACCATCTTCTTTTCCAAATTCATTGTTTGGGGTATGAATGTATCCTTCTAGATGTGCAATGCTAATTTATGATGGACACACCTAATATTTCATATAAAAATTGGCCATTTTGAGCCTTACAAACCCCATTAAAGGGTCCATTTAGCTCCTTATACAATTTCAATGAAAAACTATCCTCCTTATGCTTCATTATTTGCCTCCAATTACTGTCTTCTGAAGCAGACTTTCAATACAGCAACTGCCAATTCTCTTTTCATTCAAAAAACCACAGCTGATGAAGGTGCACCGTGAAGCAGAATAATGAGGGAAAATGATTGATTTTGTCAGCCTAAGTGAAGGCCTTTTGCTGAAAGAGCTTCTATAATGCGTGGGTGTGCTGATGCAGTTCAAAATAGGTGCTTTCCGGTCATGCAAATATCTTCTTTTAGAAATAAACTGTGTTTGCGGTAAAATTTGTTCTAATACTACCAAGAGGCAATAGTTTGCTAATACTGGAGCTTGTATGAGTGGGAGAGATTTTCATGGTTTAGAAAATTGAGGGCTTATTTTGATCAACATTTTGGGAGCAAATTGCGACTCTTTGTATTTAAGATTTGAATTTCCTTTGATGGTCAAAATGCTAGAAGCTGTTTCTTTTTTAATTGCTAAACCTTTAAGGTTGACAAACTTCACTCTCTGAAGTGAAGTGATTGGTTTGTACTTTAGTTAACACTTAATGGAAATGACCAGCGCTTGCTGTGTTGTTTGTTATTCTTACTATAATCACACAAAACATAAGCCGGGGTTTCAATGAGTTTGTGTTGACCAGGAAAAATGTGACTGAAAAAATTTCCAATTTGAGTTGACCGCAGGATCCCTTGCTGCTTTCACTTTGTTGACTAAATGTCCATCAATAAGGATCTCTACCACAGATTTTGAGTTTACATAGTTCCTTTAATCTTGATTTTGCTTAATAGTTTTGGTGAAGTTTCACTAGCCTAGTAAAGAAGAGTTGTTGAAATATATTGTTAATTCAGGGAAAACATTATTAATCAGTGTTTCCTGGATGGACATTTTTTTCTGCTAATAAATTATTGTATTTGAAGAGAAGATGTCACTCATTTATTCCAAATCTGTAGAGCTATGCTAGTGCTCTAATCACGCTTTCACCTATTGTCCTCATATCAAATACAATTTTGCTTATGTTCAGGGTTGTTTTATTAAACATTAAATAACTTAAAAGCATTCAATTGCACAACAGTAGATTAGCTTACATGTTAGACGGCTGTTCAATAACTAGGGATCTTGGATCCTAACAATGTGGGTGACAATATAGTCTTAATGTATGCAATAACTTTATTCATTACAACACTATTAGTGGGCTGTAAGACTACGCAACTAGAGGTAATTCTTATTTAGTGATTACCCACAAACATTATTTGGCTTTGTTAAATCTGAAGAGTTTTAACTGTGCTTATTTTCTCCCTTGACCTTTGTTAAGGCTTATGAAAGACTATAAATGTATATAATTATACATGGCATCCTCACTGTGTCACAACAAAACATGCTTACAATGTTCAGACAGATGGCTGCATACATAATTACATATCTGCCTGTGTGATGGAGGATTCTGCTTCAGCACTTGTGTAGGCAAAATGATGAGACTTTAGTAGTACACAGTCTGAGGTCGCTGTTGCTGGAGCTGCACAGTCTCCCAAAAGTACCTCACCCTATTTGTTTCTGACAGATTGACACAGGGTTGTGTATTTGTGTTAAGCAGTGCCAAGGGGCTGAGGGGGAGGTGTTGATCAGTGAACTGAAGCTCTGTGACTCATCTCTGACTACGACAAGCTCAGCTCAACAGATGACAGTGGCTCTGCCCTAACATCCACACATAGATATCATCAAGGGTGAAGCCCTCTCCTAATCCCCAAGGCTGATAGAAATTTGCATAAACTTGACATAACTCTGGATGTGTATTGTGCAGTGTGAGCTCCTGTGTTCTTCAGTGTCAGACAACGCAGAGAGAAATACTTCTTGAGTGTTTTTGAATATTTTAATCCTGAACTACACACTCCTCACAAGTTTGTAATCCTTTATAGTCCAAAAATGTTGTGATTGTCAGAATTAAAAGCAGAACATCAAGACATTACTGAAACAAGCATGTCTAAAACACAAGCACATACCACACACTATTATGGTTAGATATGGCAAAAAAATCCCAAACACACAATAATAATTCAGATTTATACCTATTGCATCAAAGTGAAAACATTTTGGGATTAGCTGAAAGCAAAAATATATGTTTTCCCTTCCGACCGAGACGTTTTACTTCTGTAAGCTCTTTCTCTTTTTTTTTCCAACAGGAAAGGAAGAGTTACAATTCTAAGTGGTCCTTTTTTAGTGCACTTAGACATCACAACAAATTAAATTTACATGATGCATATCATTAAACGGATTCTTAAAAAAGGAACAGACTTGATAACTTAATTCCAGGAAGATATTTGCAGATTTGTAATGCTACAAATGTACAACTGCCTCTTTTAACCACAGATACTAACAATATCTTTTTCATTTTATTCTACTTTTTAACATAGAGAAAAGTCACAACAATAATTTGTCTTTGGGTATATACTGAGACAAGCAGATCATATTCATAACCATGTTTACAAGAAATAAATCAATCAATTTAATTCTTACTAACAGTCCAATCACACAGACAAGCTGTTGTAACAGGAGTTGGACCCAAAGGCAGGCAGAGAGGAGCAGCTAGGCAGGTTAAAGGCTTAAATGACAGTGGTCATTTAAGCCTTACAAACTTACAAAGCTTACAAAGCAGGCTTGAGGGTGAATTAAGCAAAACATGGAGAAAAAAACATGGCATTTAGCAAAAAAAATTAGAACCTAGCATAATATGAACAGAAAGCATTTTTCGGTGGGGTCAAAGAGAAATGGCAAGCTTAAATAGGAGGCTAACAGGTGGGGAACCTGAGAAATTGAGCAGTCAACAGGTGCATAACATGAGCTTGATTACAGCAGAGCAGGAAGGCGTGGCAGGGTGCAGAGAGTGAAAACTAAAGCCGACTTCACACTTACTATGTTCCTTGTGCGCTAAATGTGCTGTGCAGCAATCCAAACTGGGTCCGTTAACACACCAGATCGCTCAGCCCCACTCCCCCCTTTATTTTGAAATATCACTGGATCCACTTTACACTTCCTGTGTCTGACTTCCTGTCTGGCTCATCTGGTTTTCAGAAATTGAGGCATTTCGCTCCGTCCTCCGTCACAAATAGACTTTGATAAGACGGCTTCTAGTTCTTCCTGTTTCATTTACTACAGCCCGCCTCACCCAGTTCGTAGATTTGGCAGCAAAGGAAGAAAACAATTATCAGAGACAAAACTCTTGAAATATACTGTACATATATCTATCACAATTGGAATTCCAAGGGGAGACAAACACTTACAACGTTATCATAAAGCTCATGTAGTATAACCTGAAGTCCACCCTTCCATGCCCCGTTGTAAGCAAGTACCTGCCCAACCCCGCCCAGGAGCGCACTTTTAATAGCCAAGGGATCCACATTCCAATATCAACCAGGGCCCCAGATTCTTGATATATTTTGCCAGGTGCTCTAGGAGTTTACTAAGATAAGCATCAAGGACAATGACAAAGCTTTCAAACCGTAAACCATCTTGGAGGGTGCTCCATAAAACCTCATGTGACTCCCACTTTGTCTAGAATCCCACAAGACAGTTGAATGAATTTAATGCCAGTTAAATCTCATGTAGAGTCAAAGCCACACAGTTTAGTAATCAGAATTTAGCTAACTCTTACTGCTTTAAGAAAAATACATGATTAACAAAAAAGTGATTATATATTTCCATAACAACTTGATCCGCATTTCTGACTGACAACGGAGGCGGGTTCTCTGTTTATGCCGTAGCGCCACCGTGCTGACGGGAAATGCCCCATTGACTAGAATGGATTTTATTTGTGACGTAACGGAGGACGCACGGATGAAGGCGTATGTGTGAATGAGGGGTTAAACCTACGGAAGCCGAGAGAGGCCGTATCCCTCCGATACATTTTCACGGTGCTTTTCTCGAGAAAACGAGTTAATCATCTAGTTATCACGAGATAACGAAAGCCGTTTTCTCGTGATAACAAGATGATTGGTGTGTGTTAAAACTGATTATCCCGGTCATTGGGTGCAATTACACATACAACCGATTGGGGGCAGTGGTCACTCTGGTGGCATAAACAGGAGCGAGCACACCGAGGAAGATTACATTTTCTGGTTGGCTTTCAGCTTGTGTGTCTAATCTGTTTTATACTCCAGGTCAGTATTAATGCATTTAGAAGCGGTATTTAAGTTATCAGTAAGAGCTGACAAAGTTATGAAACCTAGGGTTGAGTAATACAGTATTCAGTTTGTGAAAAGTATTGAGTTGAAACGGGACATGTTAATGAAAAGCTAACTAATGCTAATGCTAGCGAACTTTCTGCTTGTGTGAAGCGTGGCAGATTCAGTGTTAAAGGGACAGTACACCATTTTCGGGTTTGGAGTGAAAGAGTAGCGTTGATTCGGAAAATGTGAGATGGTTATTCTGTTTAAAGACTGGAAACAGTTAAAAGCTAAAATGTTTGTGCACAGAAAGGAAAAAAAAAATATACAAAATAGTTACTTTGCTGATATACAGTACAAGTGGTCTGAGGAAAAAAGAGAAAAGGTATTGAAGGTAAAGCAATGAATAAGGAGATTCATAATTAAAGGATTCCTAATTATTAAAGAATTAATAAGTCTCATTCAAACATTCCTAATGTTAAAAAAGAAAGTGTTCTCTTGTTTGGATGAATGCCATGGTATATTTAAAATTTGTGCAACAGAAAAAGATCAAATCTTCCAGTTGGTGCTAAAAGGAGCTCAACTTGTTTGTCTCATCTGTTTTATACTCCAACCACACAGGTCGAGGGAAGAAATCATTACGTTACCTGCGACCTATCCAAGGTTGCAGGGCAACACATTAACCCCCAAAATGAGTCCAGATCAAAGTTTTTCATTAAAAAATAGTATTATTAGTATTTGCGCACACGCAGTACCGCGACTGCGCAACTACGGGCACAACAGGCATGGATGGACTGGGAATCCAGGGCTGTCGGTCAGCCTCATTCATCACTCATACAGGTTTACAGAAGGGGAACATGGCACATTTCAGTGTAGCAGCAGCAGATTTTATAATATTATATTTTTAAACCCAAAAGGTTGACATTTATTTCTCTACAGAAAGTGTAGTAAAAAGTAAAGACTGCGGTTCTACACAAGGGTCAACAGGTGCCAGTGCCCCTGTAGAAAATTTTTTGTTTGATCCACAGTAATTAATATTTAATTAAAAAGCATCGGAGGGAGAGAACTGAAACATGTCCTATATCAGTTTGATTTTAAATTAAGTATACAAATGAAAATTAAACTATTTGGTCCCGGGCCAAAGTTTCTAGATCCTGTACTGGGTCTGACTTCTTCCTGGCAAAAACCATTAAGGTCACATTTTCAAGTATGTCTGAGTTTACAATGCGCCCTGTGGCACACACCTGTAGTTGCTCATTGGAACTACCGTGTAACTACGGCAACTATGCAGAATTCAAATCAGAATTTTGCTCGGTATTAAAAAGTGGTGTGTGGGTGATGGACATGTTCTAAAGAAAGTTTGGTTACACTTTGGTGGAAGAGAAGATTCCAATGCTATTCTGTTATGTTCAAAACAGCCTGTAGATAGTTATGTATATGTGCTGGACACTTTCACTGTAGCAGGAGAAAAAATTTGCTTATTTTTGTTTATATCAAACGTTTTGTAATACTGAAGGTTTTGTTTAAAAAAAACAGTTATTAAGCTGTGTTTTACTTAAAGTATTCAAGAAAGTAAGAATGAACATCAGCAGGCTCAACTCGGTTCTGTTTAGGATTTATTACAAGTTACATGTTTTATTTATGTAGCTACACATAAGCTACTTAAAATATGGATTTACTTTATATGTCAATTTCAGCAACAGCACTTGTTTGTGAGATATGGACCTATGGCATAATGTTGTGAAAAATGAGTCCAAGTTTAATCAATAAAAACATTTCTCTTCTGTTACTTGAATATCCTTTTAACAAATGACAATTAAAAACTCAGTAGTACCTAGGACATTCAGTTAATTATGTCACTGGAGTCATAACTTACTGCTACATGTATTACAAAATGGCTTCTATTAATGATGTGAAGATTTTTACTGATTAGTGTAAACTATTTACAAGATCTCATTGGTGAGGATGTTCTGATCTGCAGGACCATGGATAGTGCCTTAGTAAGCTAACAGTGTTTAAACACATTCTGTTAATGAGTCTATCTTTAGCAGGTCACTAATCAGGCAGCAATAGGTGTTCCTTTATCAATGGTCTTAAGTCTCTGTAAAGTCTTATTGCCTCTGGAGCATTCTGAGCAAGTATCATGTTGTTTTCCCCCATCACCAACAAACAAAGCTCATGCAGGTCAGCATCACAGGAAATATCTGTCTTCCAGAGACAGACATCCTCTTGCAGAAGAACCTCTACTTTGTTATAATCTACTAGATGCAAGTAATCTTGTGTAAGATACAGCTCAGGGAGATTATACATCAAAAACGGTTTTCCATAAAACAAGTCTCGTCCGTTTCCTCCTGGTCGAATCCTGTGATCGTCCCACATTCTCACTACGGTGTCCAGTTCATTCTGCAACAAACACATACACAATTATTTCCATAATATTTAAATAGCCTACTATTTACTTGTTTAGAATTCATTTGATATGTCCTTGATTGAAGTTAGTCATCAATAAGGCTAATAAGTAGTAATAATTTTGTCATGTAAAGTAGTTACATTACTTACAAATACTTTTTCCATCTCAAATCCACATGAAACAAGCCTTCCTCTTGGATATAATTTATCATAATTGCATAAGAATGAAAAACAATAATGCCGTATAAAACAAAACATGCAGATTATGTCAGAGCAGTCTTTTTCTTGTGTTTTCCCCCAATTAGCTTAATTATCAAGCACCAGGTGAGGTGATCTAAAGGTTAGGGTTCAAATTAGCAGCACCAGGGTAACAGTTGTTCTACATCTAAACCTCTTTTTATCCACTGCACTTCCAGTGACCATGGACACAATGCTTGCAAATGTAGAAACCTTAAAAGATTGAAAAATCTGAATGGTAATTATTTTGTTTACACGAAAAACTGTCATGGTTTAGTTTTCACTCGGCTTTTGTTTACCATTAGTTTTCAGTTTTTCCTCTTTAGGTTCTAGTTATGATTTGACTTTATTTATTGTTGGTTGTGGTTTCCTCCTCCTTCACTTCACTCCCCTTGCAGTCAGTCACACCTGTTGGTAGTGTTGAGAATTAAAAAATATATCTTAGTGGGGGTGTCTCCCTTCTCTGTTGCTGGGTAGAATAACAGGGCGTTTTATTGCCCTGAGGGGATGGTCAGCAGGAGAGGGGGTCAGCCATCCTCCCACTGAGCCATGCAGGAGGAGTTTAAGGTTGATAAAAAGAGTCTTTGTTCAAAACTTACTTCAGACAGACAGACTTATCCACCGGTGAGAACATCTTGTAAATGGTATGTACTCTGTCTCCATATTTAATTTCTATGAATTAAATATGTATTTAAACCGTTCTACCTCTGATCAATGCTTCCCCTCTTATAGCCAAATCCGGAACTGGGAAAGATGGGTTTTTAATAGACATGTAACAGCAAGCCGGTAAAACCCCATCTTAACATGGTGCCGAAACCCCTCGGATTTTGGCTGTGAGTGAGGGTCTGTTTGAAAATTGGACACGAAAAGAGGACTAATTCTGCAGCATCACCGGTCGACCGAAAAAAAAAGTAAGGAGATTTTTCTCCATTGGCAAAATGATGTGTAGGCTAAATTAAGTGATGCTGTGGTTTAAGAGACTCAATTCTCAAAATATCAGAGGCTGAACGGTATAACTAGGTTTGAATGGAATTTATGTTGAAACCGAGAAATGATTGAATGGGATTTATGTGTTTGTTTACGTCAGAAAAACTTAGAATTGGATATTAAACTAAATGCCAAGAAGCCTTGAAATGGTGAGGCGAAAAATAAAATAAAACGAAATAAAAAAGATAAAAATATAGACAAAAAAAAAAAGGGATATGTTCGGGGATTGGCCAACGACAACCAGACTGTCAAACTGGTAATTTTATGGCTGAGGTGTGCGCTACCTCTTGAGAACTTGGGACACTCATAAAGAAGCAGGGGATAGGTTCGTAATAGAGAAAGAAAGATAAGAGATTAAAAAAAAAGGAGCTCCAGGGAAACAAATAGAAGTTTGTTTTCTAGTTTTCGAAAAACGGGGTTTTTCGTGAACACGACGATTAGACGAGGAGATTTTAACATAAGGAAACGTTTCGTCGAGTGGAAGGGTATTAAAAGGAGAGGACCCTCTGCGCGCGCAAGGCTGTCTGTCTTAAATGTTATGTTTGTTATGTCTTGTCTGATGTTTTGAATGTCTCGGTAATATGGGATCCATGGTTTTGAGAGAAGGAGAGATTGGTTGGACCCTGCAACTCAGCGGAGAGTGGGGTGTGTGTGTGTGTGTGTGTGTCTTCATGAGGGTGTGAATTTCTCTGCGTGCGTGGGCCTAAAAGATAACAGCAGTGACTGGGGTGCAGTTTAATTTTGTTAAGTAAAGGTGATAAGTAAAAATATGGGTGAAAAACTAAGGGGAATTTGGAAATCATTAGAAAAAAGGTCGATGCATTAATAATGTTTGTTGAAGTGCAGGAGAACTTTCAATGCAGTAAAACGTTTGAGGTATTGGCTGCAAGCTGATTGGGTGAGTTGCATTGGAGAGAGACCACGGCCTGCAGTTTGGTGAGTTTTGGAGAAAACTTTTTATTTTTGAACTGTAGCCTAAAAGTTAGAAAGTGGTTAGAAGTTTGGAAAAGTTGTTAAAAAATTTGGCAGGACATTGAACATCTGTTTGAGGCATTATAAATTGGGAAAACACATAAAAGGGAAAATGCCTTCTGTTAGAGTGTAATTTTAACTAGCATTATCTATTGCAAAATAGCGTTTTAAAATGCCTAATGAATATATATACTTTCAGACATGAAATATAATTTGCGATTAAATAGTGATTAAATGGTTTTCATTGTTTGATAGCCCTAGTTATAATAGATAAATAAATAAATATAATTCATCAGACTTAAATCTAGCTGATTAATAGGGAGCAGGAAATAGCCACCCTATAAACTTTTGCTTATTTGCAGGCCTGGGAAAAACACAAGTAAGCAGAACTACACAGAGTTAGAAGTTAAGGTTAAACTGTACCTTAATAGTGTGTGCAAACTGATATTGTGCTTGATTTGATCGATTTTGTTAACACTGCATTTAGTCATGAGTCAGTTTTGAAGTTATCCTCAAATGAAGCAGCTAAAATTGAGGAATCTATGACCAATGTTATTGGTTTGCATTGTCTTAGTATAAATACTGATATTGCAGAGCGCCAGAACCTAGTAGAAATAGAAAATATTACGGGATCATCACAGGACGGTCCCCAAATTATTCATTATATGTAATCACATTTTCATAGTCCCACGAAATGCAGATGCCCTTGTCACACAGTTATTTAAGAACACAGGAGTTTTCTAGTTGTTCACTTGGTAACATGCAACTTCTGGTGAATAAACTCCCCAGTATCAGTGCTGGTGGTCGAACGTGGCTGGCTGAATTACGAAATTTAACCAAAGGCTCACAACTGGCTCTCGGTGAGTTTAGAGCCATTTTAAGACTTTCTGTGTCTGCGCCTGTAATAACGGATATTGAAAAGGTTGCTCAAACGTTTCATATGCCTGATGAAACTTTATTGTCTTCAGTAATTTCTTCCTTGGAAGTTGCAATTACACAGCACTTTCCTTTATCCACATCAATTGAGCTTCCTAAATTTGACTGGGACCCACGACAGCGTCCTGCAGATTACATAACTCAAGCTGCAGAGACATGGATCAAACACACGGGTGTGGATCCTAAAACAAATTGCTCCAATCTGGGTGAATTATTTAGAGGTGCAATTTTGGATGGGGTTCCTTCTTTAGTGTCCCTGCTTATGAAACAAAATCCTGATATACCTGGGTGTTCGTATGCTCGCTGGGAAACCTGTTTGATCGACTATTTGCATGTGGCTCAAAGGGAGGACAGGAAGTTGAAGCAGGACTTAGAGGACTTGCAACTTCAATTACTTAAATTACAATTACTAGAAGCAAGGCGGAAAGTGACCAAGAGAAAGCAGGAGATGACACAAAGAACTGTCTCTGCGGGTGTATCATGTGGTGCTCAGACCCTGACGGTTCCACCACAGTCTAACTTCATTCATGGAGGGGGGCCACCTCCTCCGCTTTTCTGTTCTGTATTTGATTCCAGATTTGCTGTTCCTGTGTATGGACGCGGATCTCATTGTGGCAATCAGTGCAGACATGGAGACAGGACCAGGAGACCGAGTAGACGGGGCGGACATGTCAGAACTTTTCGACCATCTACAGACATCTGCTTTAAATGTGGTCTCTCTGGGCACTGGGCCAGGGACTGTTTCGCATCACTAAATCCTGGCATGAAATCCTGGCATGAGCTCCCATCCGGAAGGTCAGTACCCCAGCAAAGGGATAACGCACCCATGAACAATGTTCCCTCACCCTTGAGAAGTGGCCAGCGCTCATCAACAGCGCAGATTCCAAGCTGTCAGGGGAAGTGACTGTATGAATTTTTGCGCACATTGGAGCCACCTGTTTCATCAAACACTGAGTTGTGGACTGAGACTTTGTCACTGAGGTGCTTGCAGAGACGTTGCAGCGACCTACTGCCACACTGGGGGAAGAGATGTACAGTTCCATGCATGGAAGCCTTTGAATATGAAGTCTCACCTCCATCTCGTGTTTGCCTGATTTGTCACATGACAATTCGAGTCCATCTCAGGTGCCGCAGCCTGGTATCAAACATTTTTTTGTTAAGGTAATTCAGACTGTTATTTCTAGCAATATTCTTCTGACCAAATTTTATCGAATGTGATTTCTAATATTTTTTCTGTGTCTCCATGTTTGAGCTCCTAGGCAAATGGAACTGGAGTTGGCTCAAACATTTCTTAAGGCAGCCGATTGGGCAGATACGAACACTTCAGGTTTGCGGTTTTGAAAAATATACTACTGTCTCTTAAAATTTTTTACTATATAACTGATATGTTCCTTTTAAACATGAGTTTTAATTCTATTATGTCCAGGACCATATTGCTCATAATTAAATAGCAGCAGGTGTATTTTACCATATCTTCTATGGGCAGACAATCCACAGGGACGGGAATACTTTCGCGTGCTCCACTTCTACTTAGGTTTCTGTGAGTTCTAGATAACAACTGCATGTCATAAATTTTCACAAGGGGGGTTGCGACGTCCTGAGGGGACAGGTTTATTACATGGGCCTCTCGGTAAGCACAGATGTGTCCTGCTTGGGACATTCTGTTTCTAAACAACATAGGTTAAACGGATCTGTTAGGTTATTTCTTAAATAGCTCTTAAGTATTGAGATTTTTCTATTGTACAATATAACTGTTGCATGCTAAAACTTATCAGATTTTCACCAGACTTTGCTGTTACCAGGTGTTTTATTCAGGTAAAACCCAATATTTTATCAGTATGTAAGTACCTTGGAACAGTCAGCATTCTCATACCATCAACTTGCTGTGAGCACATTAGTTTAGAATAATCATTATTACAATGGGTACACTGATCTTATACAACCTTTGGAGGACTTCTTGTAGATTTGTGGGTTTATGAAATTGCATTAAGTTTTGATCGGAATCCAGGATATAGGGCAGTGTTTTTCATACTTCAATTCAGATAATTATTTGCAGTTAATTGATTCCCTGTGGTGACTAATACTATTCTTTGTTAATGTTTTGTAACAAAATTAATTTTGTTCCAAGCAGAGGGATATGACATAAACATTTATATGATAACACTATATTGTAAAGTTATATAGATCTTAAACTTTATATCAACCCTTGGCACAAGTAATTTAAGGGAAGGATTCTTGTGCAGGACCCCACGGAGGTATGTAACTGCGTTGTAAATCAGATAACGGTTGTTTAAACAAAGAGAAACCCCCCACAAAAGACCTTACCCATGGCTCTCTGGAATGTTTGTTAAGTGACTCCCAAAACAGAACTATAAATTAGATTTAATGAGCGGAGTGTCAGACACCACGCATCTGTTATAGATAGATTATATGAGGGGGTTCTTGGATAAAGGCTTAAAAAGTTTAAGCAGGCCAAAAAAGTGAATGTTAAATTAAACAGAAAAACTACATAAACTACAAAAAACTGGATAAAACAGAGATAAACAGAGGGTAACTTAATGCATATTTAGTTTACTTTAAAATCATTGGTGTGTCAGGTAGGTTTGTTAAGGATTCAAAGCCACGTATATCTGTTGCAGTAAACTGGATCAGGATTTGTAACAACTGGATAAAACTATAGGTGAACTAAAATGAGGGTTTGCTTTTCTTCTCATATTAAAAATAGGAACTTTTTCGCAGCATACACATCTGAGTATGGAGGAAATGGTACAGAAGTGAGGTGTGGTGAATGGTAATCTTTAATCTTTAATTCAGAGAACATTCTGACATTCTTACAGGAAAATGTACTTTGATTTCAAATTAAATTAACTAATTTTGGATTCCACAGACATGGCGATTCCCACCGGAGGTATAAAGTTTTTGTGCAGGTATTCTTTTGCAGGACAATCAGAGGCCCAGCGTCAGGAAAGAGGAATTGCAGTAAAATGTCTCATTAACTATTGCATTTCTAAAATAGGTTTCTCATAAGATGGAGAAGAAACAACAAGAAGGTTGGTTCAGATTAATGGGGAGAATTCTAAACACAATTGGTTAAAGTTCTGTGCACAGACTACATTGAAATTGGGGTGAAAAAGATGTGAAGTGTTTTCTTGTGGGAGTGTTGAGTTAATTTCATTACAGGATATGTTTCCATATGACTGAAAGGAGCTTTTCGGGACCGAAGTCAACCTCCGGAATTACAGGTAGCACACGACATTTGATATTTAAAAGATTGTCGTGTAAGTTTCAGGTTGTATTGGAGATGTAAACTTAGGAGAGTCCAGTAATGTGAAGGGAGTACACCGACCCCCGACCTTGAATGGGAGTACAAGCTGAGGTCATCAACAGGCAGATGTGGTGGGCCAGAGGTCAGGGGCCCATCAGACTCCAGGAGCCATCTGTACTAGCCACCAGAGAGTTCAAGGACAGATCACCGGAACAACTTATCTCGCAGAGCCACCCACGGAGGGGCTGCTGGAATTTTATTTTGTTTTCGTTTTTTATTTTTAATAAAGATTAACATACAGTTCTGTGGAGACCGCGGTTGGAACACTGACTCTTTACACCATCTTCTTTAAAGGCGAGAAGAAGACATCTCCGAGATGCAAGACATCATGACAACAATTGAATGCATTTTGTAAAAGAGAAAAAAAAGAAAATGAGAGTTTTGTAACCACTGCATATGTCTTATAAGTTCCATATTCATAAGGTGTTCAATATTAGTATCGTTAGAATCTTGGTTCTGCATTGCATGATAATTTTTTTATTCTGTGGTTTGATCTGAGTGTAGTGCTTTCATGGGTTATCTTTATTTCTAAGAAGACATTTTGTTAATCTAGGTTAGGACTCTTAAAGTCATATTTAGATCATATAATAGTTTCTGGTAGTTGCACATTTATCTTAGCCTTGCACCTCTCGGATAAAGGTGCTTACTTTTCTTAATTCTAGTAGGTTCGAGATTCGGATAGGTTTAGTAGCTTTTTAGCTTATACTTGGGTTATTTTTACATTTAAGGGGAACATTTAAACTTCATTTGATTTCATAAGTCGCCAACAGAGGGGACAGTGGGTTACAATATTACATCTTACTATTTACATTTTGTTTAAGGGTTTCAAGACATGGACTTAGTTTAGCCTAGTTATTGGTTTGATTTGTTAATCAAAACAGAGGGAGTTGTTGAGAATTAAAAAATATATCTTAGTGGGGGTGTCTCCCTTCTCTGTTGCTGGGTAGAATAACAGGGCGTTTTATTGCCCTGAGGGGATGGTCAGCAGGAGAGGGGGTCAGCCATCCTCCCACTGAGCCATGCAGGAGGAGTTTAAGGTTGATAAAAAGAGTCTTTGTTCAAAACTTACTTCAGACAGACAGACTTATCCACCGGTGAGAACATCTTGTAAATGGTATGTACTCTGTCTCCATATTTAATTTCTATGAATTAAATATGTATTTAAACCGTTCTACCTCTGATCAATGCTTCCCCTCTTATAGCCAAATCCGGAACTGGGAAAGATGGGTTTTTAATAGACATGTAACAGCAAGCCGGTAAAACCCCATCTTAACAGTAGTTAGTCAATCAATCAGTCAGACTCGTTTCACCTGCCAGCTTCCTTATTTAAGCATCCTTTTGTTTCACTCTAGTGCCGGTCTGTCATCATTCAACACCTACTCCTCGCTTGTCTGCCTGGTTGGCACCTGCTGACCATTTGTTTTCTGCCTTAGTGTTTTGATTTGTGTCTCTGCTGGTTTCTGGATCCAGCTGTCTCCCCTCTGCATCTCAGGCTGAGTTTCTGGACCGTGTTGACTCATCTAACTCATTCTCTGCTGGTGCTGGAGGGCCTGCTACTGTGCTCTGGCAAACTCTTTGCCGAGCTGCAGACTCTGTTGCCTCCCTCATTCATGGACTATTACTCCGCCCTGTACCTGCCAGTCAGCTCCTGCATCCTACATCTCCACCTGGTTACAGACTTTGGTTCATCATGTCATCATCATTCACTGCTTGCAATAAACTCTCTTAAAACCAGCTCTGTGTGTGCGTGCTGTGTCCAGGTTCATCCAAAGACAAATCATGACAAAAACAATAATAAAGTACTGTCTTCATCCCTTTAAAAAAATCATTTATAATTATTAAGCTCATTCAAAATAATCATACAATATATATATTATATATAATCAAAGATAAAATGTATAAATATTCCAAACAATTATCGATGTAAAGAAAAGATTTAAAGGAAACATTTAAGACCAGACTTACTTGGATTATTTTAAGGAAACAGAACTGAATGAGACCTTTATCTATGAAGTCTCCATTAAATTCTCCCGATGCTTGGAACTCCTGGAACACATCTCGCCAATAGTTTGCATTCTGTCTTCTATAGATTCCCCACCAGCTTTCAATCCGTTGATTAGATGTACTTCGTCCTTGTATAACACACGGCCCGTGTAATGCCCCGCTGTCATCCTCTCGCAGGAACTGTTGCAGTCTGTTTACATGGACATTTTCCGTTCCAAAATCAGATCTGATAATATTTGGACATCCCCCTAGTTCTATGACAGTGCTTAAAAAGTACGATGCGATTACTCTGGGGTTACTGTTTGTTGTATTCGCTTGCATCCAGATAATATGACGCGAAAATCCGTCTATGCAGCCATTTATCCCGATGCCAAAAGGAGTCAACTTGTCATAAGAGTCCATATGCCACATGTAGTTAGGTCCAGGAACACTATATGTCCGTCTCCGAAGTCGTGTCCCTCGCCGTAGCTGTACACCCTCTGGATCAAGGCAGGACTGAACTTCATAAACAAGGTCTCTAGTGACACACAGCCCTGCTGCTCGGCACCTCTCATACATCATTCGGTAACCATGAAGACGGCCTGGTCCTCTCAGCTGGTCACCGATGAAGTTTACAATATCTGCAGGATCATTTAAGTGTAAACGCCTGTTGAGCTGCAGTCGGGCTAGTCTTCTCCTTAAATGACGAGGGCTGATATGAATGTTATCTCTACAAGATAAACAAATTGCAATTTCAGCCTGTGTTAGACCCCGAGAGAAGTAAAGTCTGATGCGTTGATCAGTGTCGGGTTCTCCATGATCTGACATTTTCAGCTAAAGCCCCTTCTGGCAAAGCTTTAATCACTGAGAGACTGAACAAAGGCTAGTAATAAAAAAAACACTATCCGTTTTCTCATGATAATTATCTCGTTATCACGAGAAAACAATAACTGTTTTCTTGTGATAACGAGATAATTATCTCGTTATCACAAGAAAACAATAACTGTTTTCTTGTGATAACGAGATAATTATCTCGTTATCACAAGAAAACAAAGTAAAAAAAAAAAGTTGAACACGGCCTCTCTCGGCTTCCGTAAAACCTGAATGGAGCCGCACAAATAAAAGGACAAAGACTACACAGATAAAGGATAAATCTTACAGATGTAACAGAACTAGAAATGCACAATGAAAAGAATACAAGACTAAATAAGAAACTAAACCTAAAAGGATAAACAAATAATGCCCCACCTGAAAAAAAAAATATAAAAAAAAGACTAGAAGCAGACCCAAAAGAAAAAAGACCAAACATCTTCTGCTCATTACACATATTCAATTATGTGCACTCCAATTTGATCATAATAATAGTGATAGGAGTAATAATGCAGTCAAATTCAAATGAACAGAATATAACATCTTGTAAAACGTCCTTGTCTAATCTACGGAAGTCCCAGACAGTTGTATTTAGCTATTAATCTTGCTGCAATCCAGGGTCTAAACACAGGATCCTTAGGTCCAGTGTATTGTTCATGGAAAGAAACAATAAACAAGCAGAGAACACAAAGTTATTCCCGAAGTAGCTCAGCTGAGGAAGAAGACATTGCTAACCATTGTTGCAAATTCACCTGAAACTATCCAACAGTCAAAGTGGAATATGTATCCCACTAAGGCTAGTATTCAACCCACAGCAAGTGTCTGTGTTTAACACAGAGGAATAGTAAGCCGGGCGTAGCTTCTATGGAAGAAAATAAAATTCTGAGAGGTAATGAAAGTTAATGGCTGCAATAATTGTAAATAATGTATAAATGGAAAATAGTTGGAGAACACAGCAGAGTGAGGAAAGAGGTCAGCATGTCCTCCTGCTGCCTATACAGCAGCAAACCTACAGAGATAGTCCAGGCGACCTGGGTAACTCTTGCTAAAAGCTTTATCGAAAAATAAAGTTTTAGGCCTAATCTTGAAGTGGACAGGGTGTTTGAATAACAGACAGGACCTGGGCAGTGGTTACATGGTAACCTATAGAACAATCAGATGTTTCTTATCAAATTAAACTGGATTACAAATCAGTCAAATTCATACAATTTAAGTATTTTCCTGTTTTTATTCATCAGTGTCTAGAAAAAATGCCTGAAAGCGAACAAAAAAAATATTATGATAATACATTTATTGTGCTATAGTTGAATTCAGATTTTAAAAAGCAACACGATACTTGGTTTTTCTCTAAACATCTAGCAGTTCATATTGTCTCCAATGACTTATAGAGCCCAGCTTTATCCCTGTTGTTGTTATGTAAAGATATGAGTTGAATGGGTGGTCATGAAATGTTGTTTTGTTTAAGGGGTTTTTTTTAGCAAAAAAGTGGATCTGAACCTGTGGATATTAGTTCTGTGTGTGGTTTACATCTGAAAGGTTCCTTTGATCTTATTGACCAAAATGCATGCACACTTAAAAAACTGTAAAATAAGCAACAGTATAATATTAGTACAAAATAGCCCTATGAGTTGTTTCAAGTTAATGTTAAGTTTTTACTACCATTTAGAGACTGGGCTTTTTTGTTCTCAAGTTTCTATTGCTCAGATAACTTAAACTGTCTTTTACTTGTTTTTTTCTTTCACTCTATGAAACAGTTGCCACAGTGTATATGTGTTAATTATTATGAAAAAGACAAAATATGAAATTCGAGTATGCATTTGTAATCTAAATATGCAACTAGTATCTGCATTTTCTTTTCTTTCTAAACCACTGCTAAAAACTGAGTGGTGGCCTAGTGGTTAGAGAGCAGAGCACTTGTGTCCTGGAAATGCTTCAAGCTTCTGGGTTTGAATCCCACAGACACTTTGTCCAAGAATGCTCTCCGGGCACTTCACAGTGGATGAATTTCATTGAAATATATGTTGCAATGGCAAATATAGATTATAATTGAATAATACTAAAAATTGATTTATAATTAGAGTTTTGTGTCTTTAACGCAATCGCTGCAGTGATACATGTTGATGGAAGCATCATGTCACAAAGTGATTTTTCTGCATCTTGAGCTGGAAGACAGTTAAGGGCAGATAAGCAAAGGAGGGCAGAGATATTTTAACTAGGATCAATTTACTTTTCAACACAACAACCCTTAAGCCACATATTGTTTAGAGACTTGCCTTCTTGATGATTGAGCACTGCTGAGTGATTGTCCCAGTTTAGAGCTTTAACCTGGCAACCAAGGAAAACCAGAGAAGCCTCTGTATAAATGTGTGCCAAAGTTTAACTTTGAATGCTTTCTGAGATGATTTCACCAAGCAACAAATAAAGGATCCGAGTACGTGTCTCATTGGGACATTCTTGGTTGATATCCATTTAATAGCCATAGGAAATCAATCAAATGTTTGCTTGCTTTGCTTTTATATTTTTATATTTAAAATAATCTTATAACTTCAAAATTAGTCACTCACCTCTTAATATAGTAATAAAACTTATACATATATATATATATATATATATATATATATATATATATATATATATATATAGAGAGAGAGAGAGAGCGAGAGAGAGAGAGAGAGAGAGAGAGAGAGAGAGATAGATAGATAGATAGATAGATAGATAGATAGATAGATAACTTTCCATGAGCATTTAAAAAAAACATGAAAGCCATACAGCACAGATTTTAATATTTGCCATTTTAGATTTTTTTGTATTATTTGTATGATGCAACATAGCAAAAATAAAAGTGGCATAGAAAAGTGCACCATGGTGTGTTTTCATATTTCAGTACAGTTCAAGATTTCAGTAAACTCCCAGGTTTATTTTAAAAATGCTTTAGGAAGACATATTGGTGCTAAACTTCCCAGCTGCTAATTTTATGACATAAAACTTAGCCATTATAATGACATGGAGACAAGTCTGCTAAAGAGTCATACTGAGTCAAGTGCAAATTTATTCTTTACAACTCCATCACTCAGTGTGAGACAGTGGCTCCTGCAGAGAGGCAACGGAATTAAGTTCAGTGCTGACACTCGTTTAACACTTTGCCATTGTGGCTTCTCATATCAAAAACTGCTGATCGCTGTGTGAGGTTTCATTGAATGTTTGGGCAGTCAGTTTAATCCGTTCGTTTTAAATGAACTATCATTGCTAAAAGTATTCCTGGAAGCAAAGAGTTGATTTCAACTAGCCACCATGAATGTGGGTTGCCAAAAGAACACCTGTACTTTCATCTTAAACTCTAGACGTGTGTGTTTGTCTATAAATTAAGCTTAATTTTCTATTTAAGACAAAAATGTAATTTCTCTCTCTGAAGAAAAGGAAATGACAATATGATGGGCCCAAAGCGGTTCTTATAGTACCACACAAGTTGCTTCCATAATTCTGAGGCACTGCCTTTTTCCTTTGTTGCCATGCAAAAAGAATGCAAGTGGGAAGACTATTGGAAGGATTTTAGAAATGTGTCTAGAGATGATTAAGCTGTGGGTTTTGGCATTATTCTTGTGGTCTATGGAGGCTCCGAGCTGTTGATTATGCTTTCTTGCTTGAATGCCTTCTGCTAACTTGTTTGCTGCCGGATAATGAGCTGCACTGTCCACACTCCCAGACTCTCTCAATCTCTTTTCAGTAACTCTTTTGCTCTTTGTCTCCAACCAAGCTTTTAGCTAAACTTCAGATTCAAAACCTAGAATAGTAGATACTTTAAGAGTGTACAGAATGGACAACCTTAATTAGGGCAAATCTTCAGTTTATCTAATATTAAAGTAAATATTCTAAACCTTTTTCTGTTCTTGGCTCTTTTAGGGCCAATTGATTTACAAAGCTTTGTGTTTTAATTTACTTTGACTATGTCTGCATCCTGTTTCTGACAGGCAGACAAACAAGTGCCATTATGGTCATTACTCATTCCCCTTTCTTGACTTATGACCACAATGAGCGATAACAGTTTTAAACAACACCAGGCATTGCTATTGGTCATGTTTAATGGCAAACAGCCAGATAATATTTCTTGCCTGTCTGTCTTGTCACATCTTTTAATGTGACTGAGCAGAAAAAGTTTTACTTGCAGGGAAGTAAAGAAGACGCAGCAGTTATAGACATACTTGGCCACTAATTATGAGTAAGCCAATGTCTGATTACTTAAAAGAGTGCTGTTCAGTTACCACTTTTGGCATTATTGAAGTGATTGGTCAGTTCAGTTATTCAATTCTTTTGTGGTACAAGTAGGAGCCAACTGCCATCGGATTTCATGGAATCCTTTAAAGACATGTGGTTCTGTGACTTTATTAATAAATATCTAACGGGAGACAGTCACTAAGAGTTTTTATTTTATTTTATTTCATCAGGGCTCATTGTCTACCATGTTTCTTCAAGCTCAGCTGGACAAGCCAGGAAGCCAGGGATGATAACCACATTCCTTGGAGAGACAGTGTAAAAAGAATCAGTTAAATTTAGTTAATCTGTAAAACACCAATTCACAAAAAAGGTCACCTCATACTGTTTTTATGACGAACAGATCCAATTCATATCTAAAAGTAAAAATCGAATCACTCTAATACAATCCAACCATAACAACGTATTGTATGGATGGTTTATCCGCATTCTATATAACAGAGTCAAATTCAGCTCTATTCTAATCTGTAATGGCAATATGCAAAAATATGTATGAATAAAAAAGCTTACAAACTGAGAAAAATGTGAAAAACCTTCAATTTGTGAGAAAATAGTGATTTTCGTTTTATTGCAAAATATGCTAGTTGAAGTTATGAAGTAATCACTCAATGCTTTAGATTACCGTTTCGAAGGTTTTAAAATGGTAAACTTTGTGTTTAAAAATGGGATGTTTTCAGCTTAAAATCCTCCCTACCTGTATTGTCATGTCGGGGTTGTATGTTGCCTCTGTGTTTGTTTTTTGTTAACGCGTGAAGGCCAACAGACTCTGTGCTTCAAGAAAGCAGATGGCTACGTATGCAGCTACTTAACTCCGTTTGAAAAAGAAACAGAGTTTCTGTGACTTGTGAAAAAGATGGATCGACCTCGACGGATCTCCAAGAGTTGAACTGTGGCTTGCTCAGCGCTCAACATACGACCAGGACGCAGACGCGGGCCTCATTTCATATTCTGTCAGGAAAGCTGAAACGGAACAAATAGATGAAGTGGCTGTATAACTTTGTTGTATATTCACAGTTTCTAGCTGTCGTTAACCAAAGACGATGAAGAAAGCTTTGGACTCATGGCAGAAGAGTGAGAATTAACGTTAACAGATTGCGCAATAACGTAACCGGGTCACGATTTGGGTTTTGTCTTGGTTCATGTTATCCGATTTATTAGTTAAGTTTCTGCTTTTGGGTTCTTTCTTGTTTGGCTTTGATTTAGACGTGTTGTTCAGTTTAGGTTACCTGTTTTCCACCTGTCACTTTATCAGCTCTGTTTGGTCCCCCCTCAGCAATCTGTCAGCTCCCTTGCCCTGATTAGTTCCACCTGCCTTGTAATTAGTTTCACTCCGTTTCACCTGTGCACTCTACTATATACTTCTGCCTCAGCCTTCAGTTCTCCGCCAGATCATTAATGAGCCTTTTGGTGAGTTTCTGTCCAGCATTCTATTTTCTGACTGATCCTGTTGATGTTAACCCAACTGCAGCCTTTTTAACTTCTGAGCCAGCCTGATCCCTGAACCTGATTTTCCTGCCCTGTCTGACTGCTTACCTGTTTTTCCGACCTGGACCTGCCTTGAGATATTCTGAGTTTGCCTTACACCGGTCTGTACTTCTGCCTGTTTTGGACTGCTTTTCGTGTACCGGATTTTGGACTGCCATTCTGACCATTGAGCCTACCTGTCCCTGTATTATCACTATCTGTTCATTAAATCCTGTGTTTTCCTATACCTCGCTTGTTTGGTTTGAATACTGGGTCTGCCTGATTCACGTTCTTAACAAACCGCCGCTGTACAGTGCTGGTCTGTGGGGAAATTTTTACCAGGATACTGGCGTGTCTTTGAATTTGTATCAGGAGAAATCAGCGTAAATAATACTGTCTGCGGATAGAGAGCATTCCTAGTTTCCAGCTGACGTTAACTGAAAATCAGGAAGACAAAGAATGTTTTGAACTACAGTGCATGGATGAGGATGGATGGATTATTTAGCCGCAGAAAGAGAGCGGCAGAACATGGGACTCATCGGACATGGGGAGAGTTTGAAAAGTTTAAAAAAAAACTATTATGATGCGTCATACTGAAATTAAAGCTTTGAATCATTCAACCCTCCATTTTTAATATCCAAACATGATTTAAGTGGCAGATTATTTTGTTAAGTGTTTTTCATGCAACACAGGACTTAGAAATACATATATATATTCTCCTGTTTCAACCGTAGGCTTAGATCAATAGTACGTAAAACATATGGTATGGGTGAGAACATCTCTATTCATACTGGATAATCAGCAGACACGCACATCACCCTAAACTCTGGTATTTGAGCTATGAATACACAATCTCTTCTTTTGTATGATTGACTACTGCTAAACCTGGAAGATTGCTCCATTGCTGTTAGGCAATGTAAAAATTACCTTAACAAGTGCCCATAAAACTCTTTTTGAAAATTTTCTTTAAAAAGCGACAATACCATTTTTCATGATGCAAGTTGCAGACACAAAAACATGCAGAGATAAAAAACTTAAACTGTTTGACATTTACCAATTTTGTAAATGAAACTGTTTTTTTTTAGTGTGTGTCTTTGTGTTACCATTAGATTTGGTGTTGTAATTTTTTTGGACAGTTGAAGATGTTTGTTTAATGCACAGATCTAGCACAAATATTGTAATGCAGAGCTGTAAATTATCTTTACTTGAACAAAATAGTACTGTGAGTTGATTTGGACCCTCTATACACAGGCATTGAAAGGGTGGGAAGTGTTGCTGCAAGGT
Organism: Fundulus diaphanus; assembly: GCA_037039145.1. NCBI lineage: Eukaryota > Metazoa > Chordata > Actinopteri > Cyprinodontiformes > Fundulidae > Fundulus > Fundulus diaphanus. Next base: position 15,495,179 of record CM073128.1, on the reverse strand, counting down.
ATGCAAAGTAATTCAAATCAACAGCTTTTGTTAACCCCACCATGTCTTGGGGTGATTCTAAAGAAACTTTGAGGCTGGTTTTCCCCCTAATCTTGTTTGCAGAGTGCCAACATTCAAAGGGTCATATATTTTTCAAATGTATTTGACTTTCACAAGTTTGACTTTGCTGGAAAGCTTAGACTCCACATTTTCTGAATCTGTAAATAACTCAAAATGGCCCCAGGGAGACTTGTTCCTAGTTTTGCTGTGGACGGTAACATTTGTGCAGAACAAAACATTTAAGATGCATTTCTTTGTCGCTGAAAAAGCTTTTCCAGTGCTGTTACTGTGTCATCCATGGGGTGGGAGACGTTTTCCAGGAGGGATTCTATTTTTGCTAGTTTCATTCTGTCTCCCATCAGCTGCATGTGGTTGAGGGGGCATCCTAGGACAGGACTGCCCTCCTGATGAGCTTGTCCAATTGTTTCCTGTCAGCTGTTGATAAGTTACCGCTCCAGCAGACAACACAATTGAAGATGGCTGATGCCACAACAGAATTAAGGTCTTCAGAAGCACCCCACTGCACTGTAAAAGACCACCATCTCCTCAGGAAGTAGATTCTGCTCTGACCGGGTCAGTAAAATGCATCAAGTTTGTGGCTCCAGTCCAGTTTATTGTTCAGGTGAAGACACAGGTAATTATAAGAGCAGACTTTTTTGGATCTTTTTTCTGGATCATATTTCTATGACAAACTTTTTGCATCCTGACAGTTGTTACAGGTTTGTAAGTACTCTAGAGGTGGGATGGGGTTGTAAGATAGGTGGCAGATTGTAGGTTCAGTTTTTGATTTTTAGCTAATAAAAGTGACACCCGGTGTGGTCTTCAGGTGCACTACTCTATGTCGTTCAAGTTGTGATGTGTTTTTCAGTTAGAAATAGAATATCCAATATCTTGACTGTGATGAGTGCTTTTTCGGGCAATATTGCCTTCCTATACTTTTAAACCAGTCTATTGTCCATTATCCTCTGACAAATGACATAAACAAGGCAATTTCCTCAACAGAACTACCACCCATTTAATATCTTCTCTTTTTCTGATAATTTTCTATAAACCAGAGAGGGATTTCTCTGAAAATGTTAGTATTTGAGCGGTTTCTAAGACACTCAGAACACCTTGTTTTGCACCAGCAACTATGACTCATTCAAGTTCCTGTTTTTCCTCATGTTGTTCCTCAGTTTGAACTTCAGCAAGTAATTCTCACCACATCCAGGTGTCTGAATGGACTGAATTTCCATGTGATTGACTTACTATTTGTGTTAACAAGTGATATACCAGATAAACTACTTAATGAATAAATTTATAACAAAGTTAAATGTGTGAATGTAACTTTTTTATGACCATTTGTCACCATGATCATCAAAATCTATCTGCAAAGAGAAATAAAGGCTAATTATAGTTAAGTACATGGGTAGAAAAAGGCCTATGGGTAACAAATAGGATGGAGGATAAATTACTAAACCATCCATATACCATAAAAGTACGATTTAGCACAGGACCAATTTAAACTACAGTGGAGCAGAAAACTGTGCATACAAATGCAGGTTCTTAGTAAACATGATCATAGAGACTGGATGTTCTACTTATTGTCCTAGTCCCTACATAAAAGTCTTTAGGAAATAAAACTGGCAGATGCATCATTTGCTTGCTTGTTGCACGGTTGGGATATCTATTATGTGCCTCCCATAAAGAACAGCTGTGTACTCAGACAGTTTAAGTCCATGTCACGAACATGACCTTAAGTTGTAGTCACAGGGATTTCATTCACCTTCTGCTTTTACACTCCTGAGAGAGACATTGACTGTTCTGACAGGTGGTGCTTTTATAGAGGATTTTGCCTTGCAAAGAGCCGGGGACTGACAATCTTGCGAAGTACTTGCACTCAGGACTGTGCTAGAGTTGTCAGTCTTCCTCTCAAGAATAAAGACAGTGTGTGGCCACTTTACTTGAACGAAATAAGCTTCAGAGGCTGGAGATAGACAGGATCAAGTAAGAGCCGTGGCTTTGTACTCCCTGAGTATTTGCTTAATTTTTTTCAGATCCAACCTGCCGTGGCATGAAAAGGACATTGTCGGCATTGCAAACCACGTGTGTCACTCAATTTTCCTCAAAGGATTTTAACAATGATTTATTGAAGTACATCCATTAAATTGACATCATAGGACAGTCTACTACTTTATCTTCATGTGAGCTTGACAGAAAGGGAACCACAGACAATAAGTTTCTTGGGGAGCCACTTCAGTCACAAAGAGTAGGTCATAGGTGTTGTACAGTTTTCAAAATAAGGCGCTCACACAGTGAAATTGAATTCAGTTTTAAATTGTCTCTGAGTCATGCATTGTACATGATTTTCCCCTGACAGGGCAGCAGAGCTGGCCATGCTCCATTCAGTAAGTGCCCTGCTAGTGTCAATCGTTTATGGTGCAGAACTCCAAAAAATGTGCCCCAATGAATGTAGACAGAAACAAGGTGGCAAAGATAAACTTTCACTTCAGTAACTTTGACATTTTAATTTAATGTCACGATGCTCTAACAACAAATCAATCATATTCTGAATAATTAATAAAACAGCCGTTCCTACAATTAGCACTTTTGATTGCAACTTATGACTGGGTTAGTTTTAAGCTTACACCTAAATATTGCAGGCTCACACAAACCCTTTGTTTTTCTAGGTGGAGGGCAAACGGATAATGCTATTAACCCCTTCAAATAGAACATTTTAAGGGGCATACCTTGAACTTGGAGCCACCCTGGCACAAAATCATAATTTTTTTCTGTATAATTTTTTTCACTTTTGCTGTTTTGTGGGTTATCCTGAAAAAGCTTCAACAAATTTGTAAAAATGTACAGAGCGTCAGCATACTAAGCCATGTAGACCCAATAGCATCTCCGCTATGCCTGAGATTGAAGGTTAGGTCAGTGTTACAATATTTAATTAGCATTTACATACATTTTTAAAGCATGGTCAGTATGACCAGTTGTTCAGGGCAGCAATAGAAATGAGTTCATAGAAGCACCCGATATAAAAAAGTTACATAAAAAAATATAACTTACATGCTAGTTTCACCCTAAAACTGTTTTCTATTGCTTTAATATGTGACGTGTGCAGTCAATGTGGTGTTAGCGCCCCCTGCTTGCTTCTACTAGTAGAGAGACTGTGTTATGTGCTTTTGAATGGAACACCAACGTAGTTTTAACCTACCCCTGTTTCTAAGATAGTTTTCCGCATTTTTGATTGGTTGACTAATGGGAGAAAGAGGGGTTTGCCCAGGTCACTGTGTGCACCAAACTGCCACTATTTGTGGTATATGGCATCTGTAAGCTTCCACATTCATGTCCTTTGCCTTTCTGGCTTAGCTGGAGATCACATTCTGTATGCTACAGATCATAGAAATGTTACGGTGGAGCTTTATTTTGTTACTGCAGTTTATCTTCTTATGACATTAAAACACAATGCAGATTTAGAATGGTGTGAGAAGGGTAGAAGCAAGAATAAAATATGCATCTTGTATAATGCAGCCTGTCCTGTATTAAAAAAAATTTATATTGATGTCACTCTGTTTATGTATAAGGAATTGTTGACAGCTAACGGCATACCGGCTTTGTGAAGGAATATCCCATTTTACAGCTGACTGTTTTAGCTGCTACTCCTCGTGACAACAAATGCCAAGGGATAGTGGTGGCCAGGCCAGCTGACAGCTTTGCTAGGGCCCGGGACAACGCAAGTCTTTTTGGGCCCCCCCTCTACACCTGCCGCCACCACACACACACACACACACACACACACACACACACGCACCAAAAATAAGTCAACTTAATTGTATATTTCATGCCCTGGAAATCTCTGTATTTTATATTGGATATTTTCAACCCACCTATTGAATTTAGTGCACTAGTTGATCTTTTCTTCATAAGAGAACAGAAAGCACTGCAGTCAAAATATGGCCTTTTTTGACCTGCTGTATATTAGCCAGTCCCTAAGCTTGATGTATCATGAAACTGTCAACCTTTCGGGGTTTGTGATTTTTATTTTATTATAATAATTGAATAATAATAATGTTATGTTCATAGTGTTTTTTTCCTAATCCATCTCTTATATTTTTCAATCCTTATGTAATTTTGTCTGTGTTGTGTGCACCTGCCTGTTGCTTTAATCCTATAAATTTCTCCGTCGTGGGATAAATAAAGGATTAGCTAATGTTATCTTATCTTAAATAACACTTTTTAATAGGATATATGTACTGGGCTCCAGTAACATATCATAGATAATATCTACTTTGAAAGTTAACATGAAGTGCTGCTGAACATGACCACTCTTATCTACCTGGATGTTCTCTGGAGGACTGAAACGCCTCAGTCAGTGACGTCAGTCTGTGGGTCTGTCGGGAAAATGAGAGAAGTTTCGTCTCCTCTCTCCGTTTCTGTTGCTCGACGTTTTCTTGCTCATGGTTTTTCACGTGCTTAGATAAATTTTTGTGTTTCCACTGAATTTAACCAGCTTTTTACAAAACATACAGCTTGATCTAATTTACGGTATTAAAATAGAGCCAAACGGCACTACTGTCCCTCTTCATGTTCTTCCGCTTGTGCAGTCTCTCTCTCTCTCCGAGTCTGCACAGCACCGCGGTTGTTTGTGTTGAGAGCTGAGTGGGAGGGCCAGTCTGAGCCTGCGTGCTGATTGCCTGGCGCCGCTGAGCCATGTACGAGAGGAGAGGGGGAGCAGCAAAGTGCCGTGAGGGAGACTTTAGTGCAGCTGCTGCAGTCAGCGCGCGCGCGCTGGTCAGAGTGTGTTTTGGGCTCCCCCTCTGTCCTGGGCCCGGGATAACTGACCCGTTTGTCCCCCCCTGTCGGCGGGCGTGGTGGTGGCCATTGGTGTAGGTGTACAGATAAATTGGATTTAGCTTTGGTTTGCTCTGTAAGCACTAAGGTAATTTCTGCTTCAACAATTCGGCAACTCATAATGTTAATCATAGCTGCATACTTTACCGTATAATGTAAACATACTTAAACTCCTTTTTACTACAATTTTCCATTCTTTTTGCATTTGTTGTATGATTTAGATTTAGATGTAATACATACATTTATCCTGTGTGTATACAGCCACAACAAAACCAGCCCACTGTCTCAGCTGGTCCAGCTAGAACGTATATAACTATGCACAAAGAAGCTGTTATAATTTAAACTTACTAAAGGGAGACTAGTGAAGCACTTGGGAGAACAACAAGGGACAACAAGAGACAGTGCCAAAAAAATCCACAGAAATTCAAAACTGCCCTAGTTAACAAACTGTTTGCAATTTTATTGCAATAGGTGAAGGTAATTGTCATAGCGTGATTGGAGGACAGGAGCAGGTCACTGATCCAATCAGATATGTTGATAGGTGGAACGAAGAAGCAGTGGAGACAAGGCAAGGAGCAAGGGTCAGCACCAGTCGCAGACAAAGATCTGAACATATTTATTTCCTTACAGAGAGATACAAAATCAAAGTAAAAAAGATCAGGTCCAGGAAAGTGGAGATTGCAACAACATATTGTTTAACATCTTTTTAGACATTAAAATGACAGCTTAGTTTGGTGTTTGGAGGGGAACTGACTTCTTGGAACTTGCTTTTCTGCTCTTTTTTGTCCATCACTTCTGCTGAGAATAAATTGCATGCTTTGCAAAGTTTTCAACCAGTTTGTGGTTGCACAGATATTTTTGGCTCTAACCAAAATATCGTACTTATAACTTTGAAAAACAATGAGCCACATACAAATTAAAAGGCAATTACATCTACAGGCATGCTGAGTTGCCTTGTCTGTAGATATAATTGGTTTGGGCTTTGTACATGGAAAATAACTGCAATTAAAAAAACACACGCATTCAAGGCGTCATAAAAATATATGACATCATAAAGACAAGCGTAGATTATAAGAATGGTGACAGATGAAACAATCCGTTTCTTTCACACAACAAAAAGGTCATTTTGAAAAAGTGGTTGGTAACCTTTCAAAGTCTGACAAAGGATATCAGAAGTATTCACTTCTTTTGCTGAAATGAAAATTAAAACAGCACACAAAAAGTACAAAGAGGATCTGAGAACAATAATGTCTAATTTGTCTAATGTTTTTCAAAGGCAGCATGGCCTCCTGAATATCACATGTATTTTCTTATATAACTGGGATGTGGTGCCATCTTATTGCATTGTCCAAAGATTTCTGGGTATGGCTTGGTCACAAATTAATCAAAATCAATAAATAACATAGCGAACAGAGTAAACCAATTGTGGTCACAAGTAGAATTTTCCTATACATAAGTGTTCATAAACGATTTAAAATAACTGGTACAATTTAACTAAAAAGCAAACCAATCTGAAATAATGAGAAACAATAATCTGGTTACAAACGTGTGGCCATCTTTAAACTAATACTTTGCTTAAGCTTCTTTTAATTTAATCTCAGCATTTAGTCCTCTTTGGAAGGAGTCCATTGTCATCCTGATTCCTCAGTTCATTTGTTCTACAGATCTATAAGATTGTAAGGATCTCTTTATAATGTTCTCTTCTCAAGACAAATAACATTGTACTTTGAGATCACTTTGATTGTATGCATCTCTCTGCAATCCAAAGATATTGCTAAAGGATGCAAAAGAGCAAATGCCAAGAAAATCCCACAAGCACTACTGAACTTCATTTCTGGTCAATTAGATTCACTATGATTTATGCTAAGTGTGTACAAAAGAAAACTTGAGCCTTTAAATACATTTTGCGGTGTACTTGAAGTCTCTAGAAGTGCAGGAAATGTAAATGTAGTCTCTTCAGGTACTGCATAAATATGTTTATATTCTGTTTGGGTCATATTTTTCAAGTCATTCAGTTTTCCCTGTTCTCTAGCATGTTTTATTGAACTATGGTGTCACGGTATTTGCTGCAGAGCTGCTAAACAAGGACATGGCTAACAAATTTCGACAATCTGACATTTTTATTTTTTGCACCGTGTTTTTGTAGCCCAAGCTCAAGGATGCCGAAGCTACAAGTGGATAAGTGTACATTTTAGTTTTTTGGGTGTATTAACCCACACGATTCATTCCACCGTCCCCCAGCATACTACAAAAATGGCCTAACAGGGTGGAGTGGAATGTTCTGTGACCTGGAGGGCAGGATGTGAAGCGCCTCCTTTAAATTTAAGGAGACCACACCAAAATGAGTTGCTCTCAGACGAATGGAGGTAAAAGAGGGGCAACAATAACGAGGAATTCAGACCAAAGCATTGCGGTTCCACTTTATATAAACCACAACTGAATGATTTAAATGTGAAATGGAAGGTATTAGAAAACATGATATGTCCCCTTTAAGATCTACAGATGTTTGTTTTTCATTTGAATTGTACGGGTTGATGTCCCATTACATTAGGAAAAAGCTTTAAAATTACTGATCATGGTCCTGGGTTTTTTTTGTATCACAAAAAACTGTCTTTTTGACAAGGATGTCAGAGTTTTGTGTTATGTACGGTGACTCTCACAAGTTCAAACAACTAACCACAATGCCTCTGGCTTTATATTTGTTTTTTCCATGATTGCTTTTTCACGCATTATTTATTTCAGCAAGTATATTAATGATTTTATTTCTCTAATTAATTGGATCATAAGACCTAATACTGTGCCTGCTGACACCTGATGTTAGAAACATTTGTTGTTTTATGGACTGTTAGAGAAGTAAACTAATCACGTGTAGAATTACATTTTAAATCCAAAATCCTCTGGAAACTATTTTACATCTACCAACAAGCTCTAGTTTTGTTGAAGTACATAAAATCACCAGGGAACTTATATTGTGCTTTAGTACAGTCATTCTAAAATGAAAGACACTGGTACAAAATGTGAAAACTAAAGACAAACTGAGGCATCAGACTCTAGTCAGATAGTTATCTCCTTAAAGGATACCTGTTATGTGAAGCTGTTTCATTGCTTTTAGCTTGCTGAGTTTGGACCGTAATGCTCTGCATGTAATCAGTTAAAACCAAATGGATTCCAAATGTTAGGTGTGACACAGTTGGTATCATACCTGGAAATCAAAGGTAATATCTTCGATTTTAGGATCTTTTGAACAGCATGATCTCTGAAGTTATGATTTTTCCCTATGATTGTGGTGAATAGTAATATTCTCATGCTGACTCTGAACAGTTTTTCACTGATGAGTGCAGGTACAGTATTTTCTCTTATCACTAAGGCTTACAGTCTCTGTTCGATTGTGAAAGTCAATGCTCCTTGCACACCAGCTTTTTGCCATCCATTGCCAGCTCATTTAGCTCTAGGAAGCATACATGCTTCACAGATACAGCTGTCGCCATCAAGTCCACCATATGACGTTATCTGTCATTGTAGGGCCAGTTAGACTTCGGGGGAGGCAGCTAAGGAGGTGACTGTTTTGGGAAATGTGTAAAATTCTCTTCAGTATTCATTTTGACAAGCTGCTGGTCACAATAAAAGGGAAAGGAACAGAAAAGATGTGTATTTGTTATTCCTCAGAATGATACAAAATCAGGTTCTTTGCAAGGATTGGTTAAGGCATGTGTCCACATCAGATTTTTGTAGTTTTTTTTTTTGTTTGTTTGTTTTTATTGCAAGACAGAAAGAGGCATAACTTTTTTTCCACCAGATGTTTGAGACAATTACCTTAACTTGATAAAGACACTTAAAAAGATTCAGAATTCTTGCTGGCAAAAACTCGGAAGTCAAAGCTGAAAAAGAAAAATGCAGGGCAAACGGGATTAGCTTCTACTGAATCTTCACAATAGTTGAAAGTTTAGCCCAATCCTCTTGACAGAACTGGTGTCACATGCACCTCGTTAGTTTTGTCCACACATTTTATATGCAGATCTGAGCTTTGTGATTGCAACTCCAAAGCACTGACTATATTGTCCTTAAGCCACTTTGTAACTAATTTAGCTACACATCCCGATAATACTCTTTCCTTCATTTTTTTTAACCAGTAACACCAGTTTCTCCTGTAGCAAAATACCTATATAACACACTGCTGCCGCCCCCATACTTTGCAATTGGAGTGGTGTTTTCACACCTGCAACTTTCCCTCTTTTTTCCTCTAAATATAAAAATGGTCGTTATGACAAATCATTTCAGTTTGAGATTTATCAGCACATTTTGTTTACTTTTGATCTATTGTCAGGCAGTTACAAACAGGTTATGTGTCTTTTAGTACTGTGTATGTAAATATCTGTTTTAAACTGAATACATGTTCTGAGAAACAATCTAAACCACATAACATTGTACCTTTTTGCCATATAAGATGGTATTTTGAAATCACAAATCTCTCAATATTTAGCATATCCAAGTGACCAGCTATAACCAAAATATTTGCACAACAGTCCTACAAGCAAATAGCATATATTTTTGTGTTTGTACATGACTAAATTACATGTCACATATTGATTTTAATGATGGATAATTTTGCTGATATATGATGTTTCTGGTTATTGATTAAATTGAGTGAAACCTGAACTAAACCAAATCCCATGACCCAAAGTGTTTCCCATTAACAAGAAAAGAAACCCGGTAGTTTGAATTTTTTGCTCTTTAACATTACAGTGCTTTTGAAGAAAAGACCCATTGCTCGACTCCAGTGTAAAGTTTAACCACAGAAAAGTACAAAATGTTTTTTTATCTCAAAGCTCAGGTCATTTTTGTAATAGAGAATAAAAAGTAATGGAAATCCATGCCTACAGGACACAAGAATTGTCAAGAAGAGAAACAGTTGTAATAACTTTCTGAATGTTTTAATATATTTTACTTCTGCTCTTGAGAGATCTGTTAAGAGCCTTTCTTCAAATTACGAAAAAAAAGAGTTCTCTT